>APFE031546781.1:0-106714 GCA_000404065.3 Pinus taeda | reverse complement strand
GAGATCTGGAGAAATAGATGATTCCAATGTGGAAACATCTAGCGAACATAATTGTGCAATTACACCTTTTTGTTCCTTTTTTAGAAGCTTTGTCATACCATTAGAGCTGATTATCTTTCCCCGTTTCCCTGCAATACCTCTTAATACAACTTCCTTTCCTTCCATAGAAAATTTCATGAAAAGTTCTTGAAAATTAAAAGCTATTGTACCCAATGATTGTAGCCATTGGACTCCTAATACAACATCAACACATCCCATTGGAATGGAAAGCATTGGGCTAGTCAATACATATTCTCCCATGGATAACTTGATATTATGGCACTTTCCAGAGCAATTTATTGTTCCTCCATTTGCAACCATCACTTGACACTCTGGTGTTGGATATAAGAAGCAATTCAATTCTTTTTCTACCTTACAATCAATAAAATTGTGGGTACTTCCTGAATCAATCAACACTATTACCTTTTTCTTCTTGATTTGTCCTTCTATCTTGATGGTTTGAGGAGTGGTAATTCCAGCCAATGCATTACAAGATATGGTTGGATTCATTTCTTCTTTATCTAGGCTTTTTTCTTGTAGTATATCCTCTTCTTTTGACCATTCTTGCTCCTTTTCTTCTTCCTCTTCACAATCTATGTAGAATAATTTCTTCTCAGCACACTTATGACCTTTAGTGTATTTGCTATCACAATTGTAACAAAGCCCTTTTGCTCTTTTTTCTTCCATTCTTGTGGTGTCAACCTTATAGGTTGTGGAAGACTATGGGCAACAACACTTCCGTCTTTATAGTTGTGAGTGGTATGCTTCTTGGTTACCATAATTTTGCTTTCCATTTTTATTGCTAACCTAAATGCCTTCTCTAATGAATCAGGTTCCCAAAGGTGAACATCATGTTGGATATTATCCTTTAAAGACGCTATGAACGCATCAATCCTATGCTCCTCTAGAATATTTTTTACCCTTATGTTCAATTTTTGGAACTCCTCAATGTGCTCCATTATTGACCCTTTTGTTTGAGACTTATCAATTGGCTAAAAAAAGTGTTGCTTTTTGTATCCTCATAATGTGCTACCAATTCTTCAGTAAAAATTGCCCAAGTGATAAATTGTTTACGAGAGCAAAGCCATTGAACCATACAAACTGATTTGGTTCCAAATATAAAGTTGCAATACGTACCTTTTGTGTGTTTTGCACATTATTGAGATCGAAAAATTGCTCCATCTGTAATATCCATGTTGCGGGATCCTTGCCATCAAACTCCTCATATCGATATTTGGAGTATGGTGGGTCTTTGATCCAACATTAGAGTCTATGAAATCATGATGAACATTTCTTTTGTTCGCATCATGAGTTTCCTTTACTACCCTTTCACCATTAGTAAGTATTTCTTGTAGAAAATTTGTCAAATCTGTCTTCAAATCTGCCATGCCTGTCTTCAAATTTATGTTCAAATCTATCTTCAAATCGTCCATATTCGCTTCCATGCCATTCATCTTAGCTTCCATGACATTTATCTTAGCTTCGGTTAACTTTTGTGAGAGTGACATTTGTTGCACTTGTTCTTGTAATTTTGATATATCATGTAGCATTTCTTCCTCTTGTTCATGAGTCATGCTAGAGCTTTCAGGTTCCTTACTAGGTGTTTTCATTTTCTTTCCTCAGGGCATCAGTTACTGATAATAATTCTCTAATAGCCCTTTGAATTTCTTCAAAATAAATTTTCAAACCAATCTTAAGCAAAAATTTAAAAGAATCTACACACCTTTTTTTCACTTTGTAGGAGCTCGATATTGCCTCTGATGTATCTCTGTACTTTCAGAACATCTAGTTCTGAAATTGCAACCTATGGTAGCCCTCTGTGTCCTCTTTCCAATGCCACCAGTCTGATCCAAATTGGATTCTCCAAGGAAGAGGTATACGAAATCTCCCACAGTGACCTGATTATAGACTAGTTTAGTAGAGCGAACTTGTACGACGTGCCACGAGTCACTTTTTTTATCCTTAGCTCTAAAAAATATATATAAGAAACTACAATATGTCCACTTTCTGTACCTTCTGACGAAATTTCAATCCAATTCTCATAGAAAATGTTATCACGATTTTCCCCAGGTCACCTGTTTGGAATGTAATTCAGGAGTCTACAAAAATACCAACTTCCTTAGATCATATCTCCGCAAATATAACGCAAAAATCTCTAAACTTCGGAAATGCGATTTAGCGCGATGTCTTCTCAAATGGGTTTTGTTTTTAACTTCTGAAACGTCGTAGAAAAAATGTTATAGCGAAAATTCCACGATGACTTGTTTGGAGCAGTGAAACCCTAGAATCCAAAGCTCTGATACCAAATGTTATGAAACCAACTTCAAGGAAGATAGAAAAGATAGATCAACGCCTTAGAATTCAACTTATTCGAGGGGGCAACCTCCTTTACATTACATAAATGAACAATTCTTGGATGATTCAAATGAAAAAAGCTCCTTTCTATATATAGGAGTCTACGGAGTCACAATATAACCCAGCCGACCTAACAATAATAATATAAAGCCACAAAAATAATAATAGAAGGATTCTATGGGGCATAGTAATAACAATATGGGGACAATAGGGGCACAACAATATTATTAAGGGGTATAACTACAATAGTAATGGGGTAATCACTAGTATTATAGGGACCCAACAGAAACCCTTCCAAAAAAATAAGTAACCAAGACCTTTATTAAAGTCACAAAATACAAGTATCATGATTTTCAATGTATAGTGAAAGACATATTTTGTATAGAGACCAGTTAAATGATTAAACCCATATGCAATAAGTATAATTTAGTCAACAAAATATTTAACACTGTGTAACCAATACTTGACCCTTCAAAATTATATAGCGGAATGAAGACATATATACTGAGTTTGCATTGTTGGGTACCTGAAATAAAATCATTGCCAAAATTATTAAACCTGTAAATCCATGCTTAGCTGGAGGACGCTAACACAACTCATACCATTAGCCAGGTTTGGCGAAAGGTGTACCATGTAAATCTAGTCAAAATATATCAGGTAATTGAACTCTTAATAGTCAATTTACTAACCTTGATTAAGAAAAACTCCTACAGAGTAATCAAATTACAAGAGATATATTTTTTCGAACTGAGGATAAATTATAATGCTACATTGAATAAAATTGCAAGAGGGTTTTCACACATGTAGCTAAATGTTTTTAATAAAATTATTTTAACAAGGGTGCACACTAATAAAATGAATTTCCTAGGTTGAAAGGTCATAAATTTATCCAATCAATCTGATAGGCAGACCTTTGGGAGCCATAGCTATAATGTGCATAACAATAAGGGAATACTCTAACCACTACGTTTCTGAGTGTAATTAGTAAAAATAAAAATAATATTAGAATAAAATGATATCATTATAAATGCAAGGACCCTCGACTGAAACCCTATGGGGTTGAGTCCATGCTTGGTAATTTGTATATCATTCTAGAATGGGAAACTCGCAGAATAACAATAGCTAATAGATGGATGCATAATGTTCTCTCAACTCAAAATTTGTAAAATTGTTCCATAAAATGGTTTGGGCTTGGATAAAATTCTCATAGAAACCAATAGATCCTAATGGGTTGGAAAACCTTCCAAAAAGAAAAGTATCCAGGACCTTTGTTAAAGTCACCAAATACAAAAATCATGATTTTCAACGTATAGTGAAAGATAGATTTTGTATAGAGACTAGTTAAATGATTAAATCCTTAGACAATAAGTATAATTTTGTCAACATAATATTTAACACTCTATGGCCAAGACTTGACCCTTAAAAATGCTATAGTGGAAGGAAGACATATGTAGTTAGTTTTCACTGTTTGGTACCTGAAAGGAAATCATTGCGGAAATTATTAAACTTAGAAATCCATGTTTAGCTAGAGGACGCTAACATAACTCATACCATTAGGTGGGTTTGGTGAAAGGTGTACTTGTCATGACCAAGTCATAAGAGAAAAACAAGATTAAACCCCAATTCCACCCAAATATACTATAATATGACATTTGATAGGAGAGGGTTAGGAGGAAAACCCAACTTGTAAGAAATGATTGGACACTGAGTCTTCAACCTCTTCATGAAGGTGAAGATTAGTTAAAAAATATTGGAGATCTTACTCAATAAACGAAGCAGTCACAAGGAAAGAAAGTGAACATTTCCTTACATATGACACAGTTGGAAGGATAGCCACTAGTAGCAAGGTCTCTGAACCCCATAACATAAGTCACGACTCCATAAGAGAAAAGGGAAATCTTCTATATTTCAATGGAATACAAGTAGAAATGAGACTAGGGCAAGGAAATTTTATGTGCTCTTTACAAAAACCAATAGTGAGTAAAGAATCTAATTAAGATACATGCAAAGAAAAATATATACATTCGATTGCAAGCCGAGTAGGAGAAACTAGAGGGTTTGTTACAAAGAATTTTTGAGTAACCCTCCAGGAGAAACAAAGCAACTGGGCCAAGGCTACGCGAGAGAAATGAGTTCGTTACATCCATAACTGCCAATCTCCATCACCACCATCGGATTTGTCTAGCGAATAAGGATCATAGATCCTAGGTTTCCATAGATTCCATAGCAGGTGTGTGTCAAGTGATGAGTGCAATACAACTAGCTATCATGAAACCACTTGTTGAAACCATCCCACGAATGGTCAAACAACCTCTACATCAAGCAAGACATAACTCAAATGTTTCTCATACCTACAACATTATATATGACCTAGATAAATCTCCATTAGTTATGTTAGCATCAGAAGTATTACCCACATTCCCAACTGAATGGAAAGCCCTACTTTCCATGTTAGGTGAAATCGACCCTACCAACTCTCAATTGATGGATTTCAATTTTGATAACTCTACCCGTTGTCTTCCACCGATAGTCACCTTCCAAGTTGTGGTCACTATTCAAAACATTATCATCCACCATTTCATAGTTGATGAGGGAGAATCCACATGTATTGTGTCAAAGATAGTTTGAAGGAAGTTAGGATCCCCTTAGCTTAAAGCATCATCTATCACCCTCGGAGCATATGACGAGTGCCCCTTGGCTCCCATAGGCCTCTTCTTGGATGTTTCGATAGAGCTCACTGAAAAAACTCTTTTGATAGACATAGAAGTTCTGGATGCCCAATTGGATTACAATATCATTCTTGGTTATAGCTACATGTATGCAATGACAACAGTTGCATATTTAGTATTATGTATCATGATGTTCCCCCATGATGGGAAAATAATTGTGATTTATCAACTAATTTACTATGAGAAAAAGACATCAAATACCCTTGATGGTGTGTTACCTTTTGTAGTATCTCACCCAGATTTGTTCACAACCTTTAATGAATTAGGTATAGGGCTATTCAAGCCATCAACAATCCTTGGTACATAACCCAAGATTCACCTTGATTGAGGTTGCCCCAATAGCCTTGGTGTGCATGATGAGTTCATCAAACACCCCCCAAAAATAATAACTAGTTCTAGATACCCTTGGTGTTGTGATTATTAACTCTTTGTTCCTACCTTACATCATCACTCAGACACCCTTCTTATATTCCCCACTTGATTTTGTTTTGCACCAAGTCATGACAACACTCACATTGCTCAATATGGCTCTCATGATACCTATATGGTATCTAACCCCACAATTAGTAAAATTGCGTATTATTCCTCTAGCCACTTGTCTAGAAACAACCATAAATGAGCTACACCTGTTTTGACACCAGTAGGTTCCAACAAGAGGGATAAAAAAAGGGAAGAAGGTGGAAGCCCCAAACACTTCCTCATTTAGGGTACCACTACCCTATACATTGTGTGAAGTATCAAGGCACCCTACCAACTTGTGCCCCACGTTAGAGGAGTTGAAATCTCTTCTTCATGCCCCAAAAATGCTAGTGGCCTGACCTCCACCTTCAGGAGACAAGGCCACACAAATGCATAACAAGGCATTGCACACCAACCATGCATGCAATATTTGCGCAGATTACAAACATTACACCCATAATTGTCCTAAAATACCCCGTTATCGAGGTGCATTGGGTGCATTTGCTCAAGCCAATACAATGATTCTATTATTACCTGCTACACTATTGATGGATGATGGATCTGAAACCATTTTTTGTGTATTTGAGGAAGTATTTGAGAAACCTCAGGAATTATTTCAAAAACCTTCCCACTCTTGCACCTTATGTGATAGACCTGACCATATGATTAATTAATGCCAAGAATTAAGAAAACCTAGAGATGTATTTCTCTTGTTGGTACACATTCCTTGACCTACTCGTTCAAATCAGTCTAGATACCCATGCAATCATTGTCACATTTGTTCCCAAGTGCATCATACATGGAATTTTGAGTACCTTCCACATTTTTGAGTAGCAAGAGAAGCCTTGTGGGAAAATGACATTAAGGCCACAAATCCCAATACCACTTCCGATAATAAGATCCAAAGGTGGCTTGCACCCTTGAATGCCCTACCTTGTGACATCACCCAGGAGTCAACATCTCGAACTATGGGAACTGTTTATACCCACACCATTTATTACGTTAGCAAAAATCTTGCATCATCTATAGTTCACTCGTGCAATATTTGTACCAGCAACTTGCCTAGTTCTAAGACATGTACTAGGTTACTAACATTTGGAAAAATTAGAATACAACACCAATCAGTTCAACAAATCCTTGAATACCATAATCTCGTAGAGGGAGATGCATTGGATCCTACAATTCAAATGTTATCTCGGGAACCTTCTCCCACTCATCATTAATCCTCCATTACAGAGATTCTCCCACCACCTAGTGCTGAAGACACACAACATCACATATGACTCATTTCCTCAACCATAGGAACCCTTATTCATGTTATCTACTCAACACTTTTTGGTTTTGACACTGCTACACACATCATAAAGGTGGTACCAGAACCGACTGTGTAGACTCATCTAATCTGCACATTGTCAACATCATTGAGTTCTACGGTAGAAACCACTGAATCATTCTCTTGTTTTTAAATCAGCATAGCTAGGTCCCAATCCCCTACTCACACCCTCACACAACCCATTTCACCATTTTATAATGTTTTTCACTCAGATGAATATATTCTAGAGGCCATGCAAAAACTAGATTGTCCATGGGATGCCATGCATCACCGTTATTTCTTTCTACATGAGAAATAATTTTCACCTATTGCTGCACCAAGCCATGATATTCACACAATAGAAACAAAGGACTTCCTACCACCAGGATGGATATATTGGTTTAAAAATCCCACCCCAACACTAGATTAATTTGAAAAAGGGAATATGTCTAGAATCTCACCTACAATTAAGGTCAATATTTCCACCAATCCTAGAATGGTCGAAGAAATCTCACTGGGGGCAACAATATTCTCCCAATACAAGGTGGCCTCATAGAAAACCATTTCTCAATAATATACAGACATATTTACATGGTCCTATTCAGAAATTCTAGGCATTAGGCCTACTATCATGGAGCACCACATTGACAAATGGCCTGATGCCTACCTTATTAGGACGAATCAATGTAAGCTCCATCCCTCTAAAGCATAGATGATTAAATGAGAAATTCATAAGCTTCACAAAGATGGTTTCATTTACCCTATCACTTACACGTCTTTGGTTTCTAACCCTATACCCGTCATGAAAAAATAGGGCACCATTCAAGCTCGTACTATTTTCAGAGATCTAAAGAAAAGAATGTCCCAAAGACAATTACCCTACACCCTTCATCGACCAAGTTATCGATGCATGTGCTGGTCATAAGGATTTATCCTTCATGGAAAACTTCTCATGGTATAACCAGATTCAGATACACCATACTAATGAGTACAAAACAACTTTTACCACCCCATGGGGCATATTTTCCTATCGAGTCATGCCCTTCGGCCTTAAAAATGTCAGTGCCACATTTTAATGGGCCATGAACTATATCTTCCATGATTTTGCTCATATTATACTTACCTATTTGGATGATATCATAGTACGATCCAAAAATTACCAAGACCATATGGAAGATCTGCACTTGGTGTTTTAGAGATGTTGGCAATACAACCTATTCTTGAACCCTCTCAAGTGTGTCTTCTACATCAACACATGAAGACTACTGGGATTTTGTTTCCCAGCAAGGTATTAGAGTAGACCCTCTAAGGGTCCAGTCCATCTAGGAAATCTAGCCTCCAAAAAAATTGAAGTAGTTACAAAGCCTGCAGGGTAAGGCCAATTTATTACACCGCTTTGTCCCCGATTATGCCACTTGTGTGCATGGATTCTTATGCCTTCTTCACTAGGACGTTCCCTTCAACTAGGATGAAGAAGCTAAAAAATCATTCGAGGCCTTGAATTATATATTATATGAAGCTCCACTAATTAGCCCTCCTGATCATACCAAGGATTATACACTCTACTTATTAGCA
This sequence comes from Pinus taeda, assembly GCA_000404065.3. Lineage (NCBI taxonomy): Eukaryota > Viridiplantae > Streptophyta > Pinopsida > Pinales > Pinaceae > Pinus > Pinus taeda. Next base: position 98,245 of record APFE031546781.1, on the reverse strand, counting down.
TCAAAAGTAGCCATCGTAGGGGTATTAGTCCAGGAAGGACTAGATAATAGAGAACACATTATATATTACATCAACAAGAACCTGCCTAGGCTTGCTTTAAAGTATGAGCTAGTAGAAAAAAAAACCCTAGCCCTTATACACTCAAAATAGGATTCTGCAACCAATAGGATTTATCGGTTGGTGGGAACCTCTCCAGCATAGCGAAGCCCACAAAAAGAGGACTAAAGCCTCTTTTGATCACAATGTGACCCCTTGTTCCTTCATGGAGGGGGATCTAGTACTTCACTATGATGTTTCTAAAGAATCTTTAGGACTAGGGAAGTTCAAAAAGTTATGGAAGGGACCATACATTGTTAAACATTTCCTTGTAAAGGGGGCATACATATTAGCAGAGCCTGATGGGACTTGCCTCAAAGATCCCATCAGTGAGCTCTACCTCAAAAAGTTCTATCCCTAACACTCACAACATCCCTATAATGTAAATGTATTCACCATGACTAGTTTATATGATGATCACCTCTCCATAGATGTACACTAAAATCATGCTCTCATCATGTGTCGCAGATGGATCATTCACCAACCTATCATTGTGGGTTCGCTGATGGTGCTTCTTGATGGTTGCAAAATATCACTGAAACAACTTAGGCCTTATACTCGCCTGACCTAACACCCTTCCATTTGAATGGGCTTCACATTGGGTAAGCAACCAATAATAAAGACGAATATGATGGTGTCATAGGTCCCTTGGCCAATGCGTCCCATCTAGGTATCAATCACTTGCATGTGTTCCTTGATTCCTAGCTTGTTGTATCATAGTTGAACAGAACCTTGAGGGTATGTGACCCTTGCCTTTTTTGGAAATGTCTGCTTACACAAAGGTTAGCTCATGGTTTTGATCATATTACATTTTCACATATAATAAGAAATCAAAATTATGTAGTTGAGTGCATAACTAATCAAATCCTATATTGGCATGTATCAAATATACATCATCATCGAGACACATAAAGCATAAAAATACATCCATCCAATAAATGTAAAGGTGCATCACATGTATGAAAATAATATCACATAAGACATCATGAGAACCACAACAAATCAGCTCATATATGGATATATATATATATTATATATATATATATATATATATATATATATATATATATATATATATATATATCCACTAGCAAATGCCAGAAAAATGAGTCATCAAAAGAGGATCATCCTCAAAATGGGTGCTTCCTCTGGTACTTTCAATAAAATACATATAAGGCTAGGGTCAAACACCACCATCCCCCTCACATCCCTTGCATGAGTCTCACCTTCCTCACCCGATGTTGGAGCCAAAATACGAGCAATTGACACTACCTCTGCTAGGTGACGAAGGACAGGGCACCTGGCTCTATCGCACTCCATCATCCTCTCCATATTTTCCTCATCTAGCATCACACATCTAGCCTCTGGCATCCCTTGGATTAGGGTTGTTGCATGATACCATACATCCTCGTTAGCCCCTACTCGTGCCTCTATAGCCTTAGCATGCTTCGTGAGTCTCTCCATCCTTGTACGAAGAGATGAAACCTCCCCCTCCGTAGAGGGGCCACCTATCTATAGACATCGACACCGAGCTGACCTCTCAAGTTCCTCCTCCACCCTCGCTTCTATTTACCATTGTGGCCCACTTGCTGCACTAGCTCTAGCCAGACAATGAGTATCGTTGTCCACCAACCTGGCAACTAAAACATTTGGTAGGTACCATATCTACAATCAAAAGTACATGGTATCAGTATGGACATATATCATACATCATAAATACATGTAAATCATCACAATGTAGAACACATAATCACATACCTACTAGGCCCCAAGCATTGCTTAGGTAAACCCATCTCTGGATCTCCATGGAAGTCTACGCTAACATAGGGAAACTCTAGTGTCCTCTAAGGGTTGGAAAACCATCAACCCTCCATCGTACACATCCAATACCTCCTTACCTCACCCCAACCTAGCCAAGACATCACTAGTTCCTATCGCTAGATCTGTGGATCTCTAGGTGGCCAAATCAATGCCACTAGCACTAGAGTCAACACCACAACTCTCTCATACAAAATTTTGCAAATAATGTTGTCAAAGAAAAATCTTCGTGCCTCATCCCTATGTATCATTTTCATTTGAGTTTTCATCCTCCTATGGAGGGAGCCCACCCAGTCATAAAATACATGCCCTTAAAGCCTCTTAAGGACTGCAAGATGAGCCCCTAAAATGCAGTGCAAAGATAGTGTCCCTAAAATCTGGACAATCATAGTTGATGTTGCTCACTCATATATATCCAAAATCACATCAATGTGGATGCACCCCTCCTAAAAAGGATCAGGTCTATAATGCACCTTAGCCCATGTCATTAGGTCCACATGACCAAGCATAAGTGTCTTCGATAGTACCTCACCCTTAGGCACTAATCTGGTCACAAAGTAAACATACACCTCAATGGTGAATGTCTCATATTTTCCACATATGTCAAGTGCCTCTTAGTCCAAATCTCATCTCCCTATCACAAAATGAAGGAAGTCCTCTTACACTCTAAGTAGAGGGTTTCGAATGAACTTCAACAACCCCCATTGAGTCAATAATGCTTGAGCTAGAGCTTCATTTTCCCCTACTACGTGAATGCAGTCCCAATCCTGCACATGCCATGTCATACTTGTCCTACCCAAAGCACAAAGAAACCAAAAAATCTGCCTCGTGGCTTAAAAAAATTTCTTCTATCAGCATTGTGTGCCTGTTTTAAGAGTAAGGGCATAGTCTTGTGTCTGTTTCCAATACAAGCACATGATATCGCACTAAATTTAGCTATGCAGTCATGTACACCACACAATTGTTACCTTTCTACTCGCGAGGATGTCAACCCTTCTTTGTGAGTCTCTTTTTTGCATGGATGTGTGAATCACACGACTGTTTATTAGTTAGTCATGCACCTCACATGAATGTCACCCATAAAGCCACGAGGTCCTCGACATGAAGACCTCATGGATCTCTTATCCATAGTCGCATGCCCGCACGCTTGTTTTTCCCTTACCCGCACAACCCTGCCTAACTGTTTTACAATCACCCATGCGGTTTCAAATTCCCCCATGAAAAGGATCATACGAGGGATCTTGTATGACATATCTACCCTAGGATACCCAAATCACAAACTACGGATTGAGACCTCTTACCTAGCTATCCTCGCATTCTACTCAGGTGCTCTATTTAATGGCTATGGAAGAAAACAACTCATGGACCCTGCTCTGTAGTCCATGTTTGCAAGTAGAAATGAGGTGGCATATGGTCCATTTCATATTATATATCACTCTATTTTTCACTTTCTGGAGGCCTGTTCTAGAGCTCATGACCTCCTTTCACAAAACTATTAGCGATGTTAGGATAAGGACGACATCATATACATCATGGTACCCTTTGTTTTGTTTCAACAACATACCCATTTTTGGGGAAATTTCACTATTTGGAGTACACATCAAGTGCACCTTTCCATGTTTTTTGATTCATCTTATTTAGAAAATTTAGCTTACACGTGATTTCATCAATATTTTTTCACTTGAGGTATTGGTTGTCGAAGTTGTAGTTTCTCAGTAGAATCAGTTCCCTGGTGACAATCAATAGTTAAGGTATGATCCTTCAATTAGCATGATAAGGTTCCTTGAAATGTTTTGATAGCTTGACATTATTTCTCTGAAATTTACCATCAGGGCCATCATCTCTACCACGTTTACCACCACCTTCAACCTAAACTTGGTAAACATCCATGTCAGTCATCTCGATAGTATCTCCCATCCATGGATCACCTAATTTTATAGTTCACCTTCCCATTATCGAGATCCATGACCATTTCTCTCAGGTTTGAGAGCCATCTGATTTGCATGTCTTGAAGATCATCCTCATTCTCCTCTTCTTTACTCATTTCTTACCAACTCTACTCCCGGACACCATATTTATTCTTTGTTGGATTAAGTCGAATACACAACAATGTCTACATTTTGCTTATCATCACTCCATATAATGTAGCCCATATGTGCCGCTTCATCCTTCTCATCAACCTCACATTGAGACCATCCAATGGGGCCTCGTCCTAGCCAAAAAACCCCACCTGCATCATTATGAAGACCACCATTTTCTCGGGGCACCCATCTCCGTGTTTGTACATACCAAACCACTTTTACATTATTTTAGAAAGTGTAAAAAGATTTTTTAGGAAAAGGATTCCCATCCATATTTTTGTGTCATTTACGCTGCAACAATACCTATTCGACCATGGTTGGAGCTTGATTTTTTCACCAAATCATGATCCATATTCATGCATTATTTACCATGACAATCAGAACATGCTCATACCCACCCTGAATGTCCTACCAAATCTAGGGGTATTTCCCCAAAAAGAATTATTTTGACTTCTTCCACTAGAATTACAACTCCAACCTTGGGAATTTTTCCATATTCATCCATGATGTCAACTCTTGTTATCATGCCCTTATGATCCATCATATTACAACAATCTATATTAATTCACAAATATTCTCTGGATCATTTTTTTTGGTGGTTGGTGCTTCTTTCCTATCAATTTCAACACTCATCTTCAAGAATCGAAGCATTACCTTGGTTTCTCCTCACTTTACGAGACAACCTCAAGTGGAACAATGGGAACCACCATTCCCATTGATATCATCTATCTCCCAAACATTCAACACCAACACAGTTTTTCTTGTTAGGGTAGTATCGTATTTTATGACCATTGCAGTTCTCTCATTTAGTCAAATACCCATGTATCCCTTAACATCTCAATTAGTAATGCTTACATTTTAATGCATGGGAGGTACCCAGAGTCAAAGACCCATGCATCCTTGAGCACCTCATCTTACAGTGCTTCACCTTTTATGCACGGGGGCACCTAGTTCTGTCTATTTGTCAGAGGCACCCATGAGGATGTACGCAATTATCGTCATCAACCATGAGCATGTCAGCCACATCAACACAGACTTGACAGGACCATTTCCTGTGTGTTCATAATAATTCTCATAACCATCATAATGAGCATGGGCTATTCTGGCCTCATATATAAACTTTTTGTATCAATATCTCTTCAGGGCATGGTTATCTTTAGTTATCAGTCAAGGATTTTCCATACCCATCTCCACAATAATTTACTCTATCTCTCTATAAGTTGGTAAGACTCTCAATCAGATCACAAAAACACGATGTATTTCGACTATATGCTATCTCGTAACCTCATACATCAGAGGGAAACTATTATCATGTGAAAATAGTTCACCCATCTGTACACATTAGGAGACATTCAAATTCAGTGATCAGTTGCATACAAAGCTGACATTTCCAGCTAGAAGCACCATGAAGACCAAAAATTAAAATATTTCCTAAAGTTCAAGTTAAAATATTGAACCACACTGGTGCACCATTACTATAAATTAACATCCGCACCGTGACTATTTATTCAATAGCCACATAGTCTCAGAAAATCCTGTCAGCACCTCGAGCTGTGAGCTTGCTTGATCAATGCTCCAAATCTTGACATGATGGGCTGAAAAATTTGAGCCTTGACCCTAAAGAATATTCTAAGGTAAGGAATTGGTATCTCTCATCTAATTCATGAGGTGAACCACCACATTTATGAGCTAAGGGGAGGAGGAGTTTCCAAGAAACTCTATAATGACAATTTCAAGGAGAGATGAAAAACAAGAAGAAACAAAGCATTATTATGCTCCCAACATTTCTCCCTAGAAATCAAGAATTTCATCGAGAAGAGGATCATCATTGAGAGAGTCTTCATACTTATTTGAGAGAGAGAGAGGAATCTTTCAAGGAGATTGAGGAAAGGAACTTCCTTGTTGAGAGCACCGTTTCTCAAACAATTCTCTCCAAGTGTGTTTTACTCATCTATTGCATCTATTCTACATTGAATTGTCAATAAAGGGAACCCTTTTTCCATTATTTTTTTGATGTGTTTGCTTCATTAAGAATTATTCATGTGTTATTTTGTGTAATTTTTAGTTTATGTTTATAGATGCATTGTTTCCATTACCTTGAATGACTTGTTTATCTTGTTTGTCCACCAACAACAGCCAATTGCTTGTATTTTCCTTGTAGGTAACAACCAACTCCAAGGAAAGTGTTTTTTGTACTCCATACAAACTAAAACACCATTACAATAATATTACTCAATTTTATTTAACATAAATGTAGTGTTCATAGAAATAAATATTTATAGTGCAATCAGACATACCTTCAACCACACTATTGCTCTCTAGTGCTTAAATTCCCTTCTTTCTAATATGCCCTAGTATTTGATGCCACAAGATCTTCTTTTCTCTAGATATAATAGGGGGTTTGAGTTATTCATCTCCACCCTTAAGATAAAATAGAACTATTCACCCATATCTGATAGTTCTTTAGAACATCTTATACCAAGTTCCAGTTTGAACTCCCCTTAGCAACACCATTTTTCCTCAAACCATCCTACAAGTTTCCTTTTCAAACACAATAGTTGTATTTTCATAAATCATCTTCATACAAGTATGAGGTTTATAGCCAACCCTGAAATATGTAGAACATCAAGGAGTGTTGTAACCCTTCCATCCTTGAGCATCAATTTCACTTTTCCTTGACCCATGTTCCTCGCTATCGATTCATATCCAAGGAAAAAATGACCTCCATCATACCTTTCATATTCACAAAACCACTTCTTCGGGGAATAATATGAAAGGATGAACCTAAATATATGAAACATATGTCATGATTTTCATGTGTGCTTGAATAAATCAAATACACCTTGCCAGTTAATTCGATTGTGCTAGAATTTGGTACATTTAAATCATCAATCCCAATTGGTAAACTAGTGAAGTGTAATTCACAGTATATGTAGGGTATGATTTCTAACTTTGTCTATTAAATTCCAACATGAACCAAAAGTATATTCGATGAATAGTAATTGTACATTAACTAATTCAACATAGTCATGGTTGTAAACCTTTTTAAGCCTTCTTTCCATGTAAATAATTGTCATGGGAAAATAAAAAATCAATTAAACATATAATATATAACGATTGATTTTTGCAATTTAAAGATGACAATTCTTTGTTAAATCAAAATATTCATACGAATGTGCTCCACTACACTGACAATAAAATTATAAGAAATTATAAGAACACCAAAATACAACAAGGAATTCAAATACTAAAAATTGAAACAATGAAAATTCATTGTACTCAATCTAGAATTAAAAACATAAAATAAGAAAAACATGAACTAAGCATCCAAACTATATGTCACCAAACAAAAAATAAATATAAAAATAGAACATCACCTTCCCTTGTGAATGGGGCCCTCCATTAGTTATGCATTGTTGAGAAAGTGTTATAATTCGTTAAGTTTCTATAGCACTACACTTTTGTGATCATTTATAAATCAATGGTAACACTTGCACAAAAAATGACCAACAACAGATTTTGTATTAAAATATCATAATGTTTCCCAAGAACAAGACTCTCTCATCTCCTCCAAGCAATGAAATTTATACAACTTTAGAACAGAATCCCATCTCATCTCATCTCCCATTCTCGATGTTCTGGAATCCGCGGCACCCTCGAGCCTTGATTCTTGTGTAATCTCTGCTTTCGGTGATGAACTCCCTCCGATAATGCTAGCCTGCCCTACTGATCCTGGTTTCTCTCCCCGCGAACCTCTACCATCCTCGTGCGATCCAGTCCATATCGTTGGTCCATCCTTTATCTCTGACCCGCATCCCTCTACCTCTGTCGATATATCTCCCTCTTCCCCTTCACAGTTTTCATCACCGCTTATTACCTCCCCCCGATGCGTTTACAGTTCTATTCCCTCAGGCCATCAGTCCCTTCCCAGTCTCCCTCGATCCCCTCTTCTCTTATTCGGTCATCCGTCCCTCCTCTCCTTATTAACAATGATTGTTTTAATTCTGATATTTGTAATATTAATAAGATTAACATTTCTAATATATATTATAGTAATGATAATAATAATAAAGGGGATAATATAAATGATTTTAGATCCAGCTGTGATATTTGTAATATTAATAAGATTAATATTCTAATATATATATTATAAGAATGATAATAATAATAAAGGGGATAAGATAATGAATTTTCAAATGAAATAGGGGGAGCCGACTGGAGAGTCAAAGAACTAGGGGTATTCAGGGGTCTGCAGGTGTAGAAATCCATGGAATAGCACAAAGGAGGGAGCTCCACTCCCTCCTACAAGCAGACAGTGGCTAGCCAAGGTAAGAAACCTTTAGAGAGTGTTAGAGGTCCTTCAGGAGAAGGGATAAGGAACACAGAAGAGGAGCAAGAATTAAACAAGTCAAGGGAGAATAACAACAATAAAGAAAATGAGGAAGAAGACAAGGAACATGGAGCAAAAAGCAAAGCACAAAAGGGGCCATGTAAACCCAAAGTTGAGGTCACACCTAGAGTAGTTTTAAGTGATCCTGCTCTGCAAGCGCACAAGGACCACATGCAGACATATGCTATCATTTTTAAATTCATGGGATTATGGCCCACTCAAAAGGCTTTGCATACATGGATTAAATACAATTGGAAACCAAAAGGAAGCATTGACCTACATCTTGGGTCAAAGGGTTTCTTTAATGTGGTTTTCACAAATATTGAGGATAAAGATAGGGTGTTTGAAGGAGGGCCCTACTTCTATGCAGCAACAGGCCTCTACATGCAACCATGGTTGATGAATTTTGTCCCTGAGAGAGAAACTTTCATTTCAGTCCCGGTCTGGGTAAGACTCTACTCTCTACCTCTTAATTACTGGCAAATGGAATCATTATCTGCCATAGGAAACAAATTAGGGTGTTTTGTCAAAGCTTCTAAGACTACCAAAAGGAGAAAGTACACTTCCTTCACACAAATATGTGTGGAGATGGATCTCTCTGGAGCTCTGCTGGATGAGGTCATCTTGGAAGTTTTTGATGAAGATTGGGTGAAAATAGTAGACTATGAACATAGTCCTTCTAGATGTCAGAGATGCCATGAGCATGGGCACCTATTTAGAGACTGCCCTCTCAGAAAATAGAGAACAGAAGTAAAACAACCACAGTGAAAGATACTGAAGGCCTTCACAAAGTGGTACATAAAGGAAAAGGGGGCAAGAGGGGGCCAAGACAACATCAAATAGAAGGGCAACAGACTAATTTGAATAGGTTCCAAGTACTCAAAGAAGAAGAAGAGATAACAAAAGTAGATCAGGTATGGAAGGAAGCCTAGTGGAGAAGGAGAAAGAAGAAGACAGAGTACAAACGCAGGATATTAACAAACAGAAAGAGACTATGCTAAGCGATGCAGAACCAGAGATGGACCAAGAAATGACCTAGAGTGATATGGAAATGGAGGATCATGAACTGTAGGAGATTCTTGATAGGGAACACCTAGATCTGGAAGGGTTCTTGAAATAGGGGGCCATGAGTAGGGTAGACTCATTACCACCAGAAGAGTTCAATAGAGTACAATAGCTGTTCCTATGGAAAACTTGGGCTAAAGGGCTGGACAAGAAAGGAAAAAAATGAAAGGCAAGGCAACGAAGGTGTGAAAACTATGAAAATCACACCCGAATTAGCATCCAAAAACCCAGGAAAGAAAAGAGGTAGGAAAAAGTAGAATGAGTTATTGATGGAATGTGGAAAGCTAATGATAGATTCTGATAAGATGAAAGATCTAACAAGCTACTCCTTTACGAATCTTTAATAATGAAGTTTACATCTTGGAATATCAGAGGTCTAGGTAGTAAAAGAAAACAAAGAATTCTTAGTAATAAAATGAAACAAGAAGCTCTGGATATGATCTTTATCCAGGAAACTAAATATTCCATTCAAAAAATAAAAGAAATCCACAACAAATGGCTCAACAGATTTGAGTTTCTAGAAGTCAAAGTAGATAACGCAGTAGGGGGCATACTTTTCTTTTGAACCCCCAAAAGATTGGTATAATAGATGCAGAGGCATCTAGAAATTATTTATCAGTGGTTATACAGCCGGTGGGAGACAGGGAGACCTATCTGGTCATGAATGTATATGGCCCTCAAAGAATGGATGACAAACTCAGGTTTCTAGATTCTCTTATGGAGCTTAGAGACAGACACGTAGATGTACCATGGATCTTGTGTCGAGAATTCAACATGATCAAATCACTTTCAGAGGAAAAGGGGGAACCAGAACTTTAAGCAAAGACTATGTTGCTTTTCAAACTTTTATAGATAATATGAAGCTTGTTGATACTTACATGAGTAATGGTTTCTTTACTTGGAACAATAAAAGAGGAGGAGAGTCTCAAGTAGCCTCAAAGTTAGACAGATTCATCATCTCAGAGGACCTTATGCTCACCAACAAGGAAATGATAGCGAGAATTATCCCCTTTGGAGGCTCGGACCATTGGCCTGTTCAACTTGAGGTTCAGGGTATTGGTACCCCCAAGAACAAGCCTTTCAGATTTGAGAATATCTGGCTCACCCACCTAGACTTCATCAGCAACATTACAAAATGGTGGATAGAAGATTTTCATATTCAGGGTACAAGTATGTTCCAGCTACACAAAAGACTAAAGCACATCAAGCTCAGACTTAAAGATTGGAACAAGAATGAATTTGGCAATATTTTTGCAGCAAAAAGTTGTTGAAGATAAAATGCTGAAACTCAATCAAACCCTTATCACAGATGGCTTTGATAAAGATAGAAATGATCAAGTCACCAAACACCATCAAGACTGGGAGAATTTATGTAAACAAGAGGAAATCTTTTGGAGACAAAAATCCAGAGTTCAATGGTTGAAAGAAGGGGAGCATAACACTAGATTTTTCCATAGATCTACCATAGCAAACAAATCTCATAATAGGATCTCTTCGATCAAGGATGAGGGTGGTCATATTTTTAATTCCCGTGAGGATATAGAAGAAGTATTAGTTCAGCACTTTCATGGAATAGCACAGGAAACCATTTCAGATAGAGAGCATTTTATCAGGGATTTAACAGGGCATATTCCTAGACTGGTTACTAGAGAGGATAATTTCAATTTCAATAGGCCAGTGACAAGATAGGAGGTTAGTGAGGTCATCAAAGAAATGCAGAATGGTAAAGTGCTAGGCCCTGATGGTTTCAATGTGGATTTCCTTAAAGCTTGCTGGAATATAGTTAAAAAGGATATTTTGAATGTAGTGGAAGATTCCAGGTTGAATAGAACTATTTTGAAGGTGCTCAATACTTCCTTCATCTCCATGATCCCCAAACAGGATAATGATCAGACTCCAGATAGGTTTAGACCCATAGCCTTGTGCAATGTGGTTTATAAGATAATATCTGAGGTTGTTGCTAACAGACTCAAACCACTCCTTCCTACTCTGGTATCTGTGGAGCAATCTGGTTATGTGGAGGGTAGAAAAATTCTCAATAATATCATTCAAGCGCATGAGGTGGTGCACTCATTGACAAGCAATAGGAAGGCTGGTACGATTATGCAACTGGACCTAGCCAAAGCTTATGATAAGCTGAATTGGACCTATATAAGGAGTGCCCTTATTGCTTTTGGGTTTGATTATAACTGGGTAAGATGGGTCATGGCCCTAGTAACTTCTTCCAGCTTTTCAATTCTGGTTAATGGTTCTCCATCCCAAGGCCTCAGGCAGGGTGATCCACTCTCTCCCTTTCTTTTCATCCTCATGATGGAAGGACTGGGTCGATCTATCAAGCATGCGAAAGAAGTTGGTAATATCAAAGGCCTCCAACTTTTAGAGACTGGTCAGGCTTTGACCCATCAACAATTTGTTGATGATACTATGTTGTAGGGAATCCCCATGGTCAAAGAAGCTCAGCATACAAACATGTCCTGCCTGACTTTGCCATGGCTACAGGTATGGAAGTTAATCTCTCCAAATCTAAGATTTTTTTCTTTAATACCAATATTGCTATCAGAAAAATATCTCCTGGATTCTAGGCTTTCAAAGGGATGTCATTCCCTCCAAATATTTGGGAGTTCCTCTTATTGATAAGCCTTTGCACAAAGGAATTTGGGAGCCAATGATTAATAAGATGTAGGATAAAATTAGGAAATGGACCTTTAGATCTTTAAACTTGGCTGGTCAGTTAGTACTTACAAAAGTTGTTCTCCAATCAATCCCCTGTCTTCATGCTATCAACCCTTCCTGCTCCAAAGGAGTTTCGAAACATTTTAGAACCATTCAAAGAGACTTTCTTTGGGGTAAGGGGGAGGGAAGAAAGAAATGGGCCTTGGTAGCTTGGGAGAAGATCTGCGAACCTAAAAATTATGGGGGTCTTGGACTGGATGATATGGAAGCACTAAGTAAAGCTTTAGGGGCGAAATTATGGTGGCGCTGGGTGAAAGACCCAAAGGCACAGTGGGCTAGAATCTGGAAAGAAAAATATGCTAGAAATTGGCAAGATAATGATGTAATAAGGATGTCTGGCATCATAAAGGGCTCACACATCTAGAATAAGGCCTCGGGGAATAGAGGATTAGTACAAAAAAATAGATTCTGGGAAATCAGAGATGGTGATCTTGCTTTGTTTTGGGAGGAAAAATGGCAACAAGAACCTACACTGTTAAGAGAAAACCTTCTAGCCCTAAAAAAAGAAACAGATACCAAAAGTTTATTTAAGGTAAAAGATTTTTGGGATGAAACTAATAGTGAAGGAAAATGGAGAACCTGGAAGAATATGGATCACATGGAAGATAGCCTACTGAAAGCCAAAGCAGAGGCACTTCTAACAATGTTGGAACAAATGAGAATATTAGTGATAGGGGGCATGACCAACTTAGATGGGGCAACAATAATGCAGACACCTTCAATATTAAGGAGGCAAAATGCATACTCCTTGAGTTGGATTCCAATGAACTGGACAGGGTTTGGCAGAACATATGGAGACATCAAGGATGGATGAAGATTAAACTCTTCATGTGGTTAGTTCATCATAGGAAAATTCTGACTTGGGACATTCAGAAGAGGGGTGTTTTGGGCCCTTCCAGATGCTAGCTCTATGAAGCCCAAGAGGAAACAACGGAGCACCTCCTCAATAATTGCATTTTCACCTCTTGGTTGTGGGATAGTTTTGCCACTATCTTCCAGCAGACAGACAGGGATAAAGGAAGCATTATCAATACCCTAATCAATTGGAGACGCAACTTCTTTGATTTTGAACTTCTAGGCTGAGCCTGGGATTTAACGCCAAGCTTCATAATATGGACCGTCTGGAAAGAAAAGAACAACAGAATCTTTAAGAATGAAAAAAGTTCCTCCCAACGCCTTTTTGAGCAAATATTAAGACAACTTAAGGAGATGATAAGTACCATAGTGCGAACTTTCCCTAAGAATCCACCTTCAGAAGCTGAAACGTAGATACTTCTTAAGTGAGGTATGTAGGGGCTTATTCCACAGGGCATGGACAGGAAGGTTTTGAAAATGGATACTAAGTAATATTATTGGCGTCCTCGCCCTCAGGGTTTTTTGAAATACAACATTGATGGTGCTTCCAAAGATAACCCAGGTACTGCTGGCTGTGGAGCGGTGTTAAGGGATGAAAATGGCAGGGAATTAATGGCTCTTGAGCAATTTTTAGAATTCCTAAAGCAGGATAATCTCCAAAATATTATTTTCGAAGCTGATTTAGAGTTAATCATAAACTCGGTGAAAAGAATCAGCTATGGCACAGAGCCAAAAAATGTCTCAAAACAATGGAGGCTGCTCTAGGTATTTCAAAGGATTCAGCTTCATCTCCATGTATTACGTACTGTGAGTTTTAACCATGTGTGAAGGACAACAAACAAATTGATGGACATCTTGGCCAATTAAGGAGTTCTCTGTACCAAAAGTAGGGTTGTGCTGAGTTGGCCTGAGATGCCTTTGAATAGATAAAGGTGCAATGTCATGACTAGGTGGATGAGGACATAATGGTGTTTCGAAACAAAGACACAGAGGCGGGGTCTAGTTGATTAGGATTCTTTATGCATCATTTTTTCTGAAGTAAGAACACTCTGGGGATGCAGGTCACTGTCGGCCTCCCCAACCCTCGACAGTACGAACAAAAAACTTTCAGATGGGAGTTACTGAGTAGATATAGTTCTACTGATGGTCAACCGAATAGATGGATCATCATTTTGCACGGGTTCATGCGACCGTAGAGAAGGGATGATGAGTGGGGCCAAAATTTCGACTTTCCCAGCAACCTTAAAACCCCTGTTTTCCTTCCTGTGGCTGCGTTACTGCTTGAGAGGTGGTTTATCGTCCATCGCACACCCTTCACACAGGAAGTGGTTTTGCAGATTTGGGAGCGATTCCACTCACCAAGCAACACGTGGCATAGTACGGGGAAGGAATACCGCCCTCATCGCGCGGTAATATTTGGTATGTTAGGCTCTTGTGATATGCTCATCGACCTTCGGATCAAGCAAGGTGGATCTATGATCAGGAACAAGTGAGCATGTTGGTGGGCCCAAGATGGCTATAACATGGTTAATCACTGGGCTACTTGGTATTGCGATATTATCCTCCGCCATTGGATCTAGCATGGAGGATCAATGGTAAAGGAAAATGGTGCTAATCAGGGGAAGAATATCTTCCAGGCATGTTTCATGTCTTGTTGGGAATTGGTGGCTTTTGCACGCTCTACATGCTCTAGGGTTATCCCCCCATCTGGACCCAAAATCCTTTTAGTTGAGTCCCTAATTCCTGATCAGGTCCGATTCTAAATTTTAATTGTTTAATGGTTTCCGACCCGATTTGAGCCTCGTTCGTTCGATCTCTGAAGGGAGATCTAACAGTCTCGACTTTGTTTATATTTTTTGGATATTGTAGTTTTTTTTTGGGGGACCAAGGCTCAACGTTTAAGACTTTAGCTCGGGGCCCTAGGCTGTAAGCGGATGGTTTTTCTTTGGCCCACAGTTCCTTTGGGAATGTTGTATATTATGTAAGTTGTTTTTAGATTTAATGAAATAGAAGGTACGACTCTTGCTTTAGCAAAAATAATAAAGGGGATAATATAAATGATTTTAAATCTAGTTGCTTAAATAATAATGGTGAAAATAATAAATTTATCTATAAGAAAAAGAATAACAGAAATCTTAGGTATATACATGATAATAATGATGATGGAGATGATATTAATAAGTTTATTAGTAATAATAATAATAATATTAAAAATACTAATAATAATTATAATACCAATAATAATAATGACGGTTTTCCAAATTTAAAAATAATATTGACCATCCTAATAATAAAGTAGTTAATTTATTTTGTTTTTTTTTCCTCCTCCAATCTTCAATCTTTTGGAGAGGGGATTGAATTTTTCCCTTGCTCCCAAAAAGATTACGGTGGCTGATATTATGTGTAACATTGAATTTAGGATTAAAGGCTTACTAGATAATATTAAGGATATTATTTGGAAAGACTACGTTGTTATTCTTAGAAAAGAAAAGCCCCCTAAGAATAACATCAACAAGGATGAGTTCGAAGCCCTAAAATTCCTCATTAGGAACCCTAACGTCGTCATTTTAAAATATGACAAGGGTAGGGTTGCTTTCATCCTTGATAAGGTAGATTATCGGGAGAAGATGTTGGATCATCTGATCAACAATGGGATCTATAGAAAGCTTGACAAGAATCCCTTGAAAAATATTTCTAAGACGGTCTCTCTTGCTATTAAATCCAGTAGCGTTGTCAGCTCCTTTAGCCATAAGCAGATTGGGAGTAGCTCTATCACTCCTAAGATCTATGGGCTTCCCAAAATCTATAAAGGAGTCCCCCTTAGACCCATTGTCAACACCATTAGTGAACCAATGTTCCTTTTAGCTAAATATTTAGCCGTGAAGCTAAAGCCCCTACTGGGGCAGACAGAGTCCTTTGTCAAAGACTCCTCTTCTTTTGTTAGAGAGTTAAAGGACACAATATTTGAAACAAATGACTCTCTTGTCAATTTTGATGTTCTTTCGCTGTACACTAGCATCCCCATTAAGGAAGCCCTAGATGTCATCTTTCGTCTTACTGATCCCGACACAACAAAATTGGTTGAGGTCTGCCTCACCTCTACTTTTTTCTATTTCGAAGGTGTGTTCTATGAAAAAACCCGTGGGGTGGCCAGGGGTTCCACCCTATCCCCTATCGTTGCTAACCTATTCATGGAATTTTTTGAATCCAAATCTTTATCATTAGCTTTATTTAAACCTAAGCTCTGGAAAAGATTTTTTGATGATACCTGTAGCATGAGCCTGATAAATTAGATCTCTTTTTCCAACATCTCAATAATCAGTCTAATTCCATTAAGTTTACGATGGAGCGTGAATTCAATGGTTGCCCTCCTTTTCTTGATGTCCTCATTTCTATAAAAGTTGATGAATCTTTCTCCCATTAGGTCTATCGTAAAAAGACATACTGAGCAGTATCTTCATGCTAATTCCCACCATTTCCATGTTCAGAAGATAGGTGTTTTCAGCATGTTAGTCACTCGTGCTCTTAGAATTTCTGATGACGACCACTTTTCTAAAGAAAAGTCCCATCTCCTTAATGTTTTTGTCTAGAATGGTTATAGTAGGCAGAAGGGTGTTAAAGCTTTCCTCAAAGCAAGTAAGGGTCCCAAGGTCAAGAAATAACCCATCGATCACAGTTCAGGAGTCCACCTCCCCTTCATCTAGGGGACAACAAACAAGATTGCAAGAATATTGAAAAAATATAATATTCCCTTGACCTTTAGACCCATCAGCACCATTAAAGGCTCCCTAAAGTATGTCAAAGACAAGGTGAACCCTATGGATATGAAAGGTGTTTATATCATCTTGTGTTCATGTGGAACCTCATACATTGGTGAAACTGGTTATTCTATTAACCATAGGATTAAGGAACATATGACTGATATTAAGCATGGGAGGACCAAATCTTCGGCTTTGGTCAAACATGCTGAGAAGACCAAGAATCATATACACATTGAGGAGGTTAAGGTTATTGCTAAGATTCCTCACTTTCATCATCATAAATTTAGGGAGGCCATTGAAATTTAGAGGCCTTCTAGCAATATTAATAGGGATGACGGTTGGAAAATTAGTAGCTGTTGGATTCCCGCCCTCTCTTCTTAGTTGTGCTTTGTCTTTGTCTAGAACCTTTGTCCTTTCTTTTTTTAATATGAATATTAGTATTATTAATATTAATATTAATATTAATAATACTAATAATAATACTTAGTATCATATTATGAATATTAATATCATTAGTATTTTAGTAATACGAAAGTTGATATCTATTAGTAATATTAGTATTAATATTTGATTAACATTAAAATTATATATATAAAAGAAATAGTAACAAAATAATAATAAGGTCGTTTTATTAATTAATTAAATATTATTAATATAAACGTTGAGATAATAAGACAATATATTAATAAGATAAATAAAACTGTTTATTTAGTATTATCAAAAACCCTAGTCAAATATAACCATTAGGTTAATAAGTTGACTTTAATATATATTGATTAAATAAACAATTAATAAAATAAATAAATCTATTTAAATAATATTATTTTTTTCCCTTTGCCTCTCTTGGTCAAATATAGTTGTTTTTCTAGTTGTTAGGTTGACATGTCTCCCTATTTAACCCTCTTCCTAGATGTTCTTCTTCGTTGTGTCCTGAAGATTAACCACACTTATTTGTTCAAAACGCGTTGACCAAAATCTTCAATGTAATTTCTTCCAAAAAAACATTTTTTGCATTATAATTGAGATCTTTAATGTAATATTTTAGAATAGTTTTCCATCTTTTGGACTTGTAAAACATTTTTCCAATTATTTATGAGGAATTAATGGTTGTACATAGATGAGTTCTTGCAAAATGTGGATAAAATCCACAACAACCAAATCTACAAATTTGAAGATTACATGAGAAATTGATGGTTATAGGCATGAATTTATCATGTGTAATCTTTAGATCTGTAGATTGTTTTCTTGTGTATTTGATGCATAGTTTGCAAGAAATCAACTTGAATATCACATGCTTTTCCACCAATTTGTTGTACCTATGAATTTTCTCTTATGATAATGTGGAAGGTGTTGTGATTGGTTTGGAAAGTAGAGGAGTTTGGGATCACAATTTGTCATGTCCTCCAACTTGATCTTTCATTGTATCATTCCTACAACTATTGAACATGCAACACAACTACAAAATAAAATACTAGCTAAAAAATGTTTAAGTTTTTGTAGCTACAACATTAAATCATTTTCTCAAAAGAATATATGAAAATATAGAAAAATGGACATTTTTACCTTGAATTTCTCTAATTTGTAAACATTTGTGGCTTAGGGCATTATTTGTACCAAAATGATAACATTGGATTGTGAGATGATGGATATGGTAGGATTTGAAACATATGATAGGAAACACAAATGATGAAAATATGATAAAAAGAGTTCACTCTTGAGACCCAAAATTCCTCCATGTTGAGTATTTTTCATGTCCCTATGCACAAATAAAATTACAAAATTTTGAAGTTTTTCTCCTGTTAAGCCATTGTCTCTGTAGCTTGCATCAGAGTGTCCAAGTTATTGCTTGAGTATCTCTACATTTTCATTGCGATAGACCATCTTGGCTTCCCTAATAGGACCTTGGAAATCAATTTTTTGACTTTTACATGAAGTCTTTTGTTGTCTTCCTTGAGATTCAATTTTTTCTTATAAAAATATTGCATCCTTTTCAAAATTTTATGGTTATATACTTTTAAAACTTCATTTTCATTTTTGATATGGTGTTTTTGAACTTCTAATTTTCTTGTTTCCTCTCTTAGGTTTTCCATTATTTCTTTCTCTTCATAAAAACAAGGAAATGGATTGTAATTAAGAGATTGTAATTGATTGGACATATGTGAATTTTCCTAATTGCAATATTTAGTGTATGCATATTGTGTATGTTTTTGAAGAGAAAAAATGTATTTATAAACCTTTTTTTGTGCTATATTAAAGTTTGGAATAGAAACTTGTGGTCTAGGTTTTATCACTCGAAAATTGATCACTTCGACATTTATTTCCAGGTGGATCAAAATATACCATGTAGGATTTATTTTACCATGGAAAATTCGCTTTCACCATAAGAAATAATTTAGAAAACCAATTTTGCTAAATTATTTCTCATTAAAATTCAAAAAACTCATGAGAATAATTGAATAAATCACTATTTATTTAATTTTCTCTAGAAATAATTATTTGATAATTATTTATTAATTACATTTGACTTAATCACGTTGGAATAATTAAATAAATCATTATTTGTTTATTATTCCTATTTTTATTTTTGAGATAATTGTTAAACCATTATTTAATAATTATTTCAAATTTACACTTTTCTTAATTCTCACAAAGTGATTAATAAATCATTTTTATTTGTTAATTACTTCAACCACTTTCCAAATAAATATATTTGACCATTTTGAATACCCTCTCCCTCAAAAAATATAATAAAGTATTTTCAATGGCTAGATTTTGATTTAGTCAATAGTATTTTATTTTTTTTCTAATTCCTAATTTGGCTCAATACTTTGTTATGAAGAAGAGGTTTTTCCATTCATTCTTCACTTTTATCATTCTTATCGTCACCACTGTCATCTTATCACATTTGAGCTTCTACTTGAGTTCAAGACATTTTTGTTTGATTTTTTTCCATTGCAAGTTGAGAGAGAGAAACAAATCATTGATGCACAAGGACATCAAAAGGACACATCCCATGGAGGGGGATCGATATACCCAAGTTTATAAGTTCTCCTCACTATGTGTAAAGTTTCTATTAATAAAATTTTCTTATTCTTATGTTCTATTGTGTCACTACACTTTCATTTTTGTTGTTATATGTTTCTTATCACATATAATCTTTTATTTCATTGTTTTTCTTCTATTTTTATCATAGATTTGAAGTGTAAATAACCATATTTTGTTGTTAGGGTCACTTGTCACTAGTGACTTAAGTGAATCATTTTTGCTACACTTGCTAAGAATTTTCATACTAACAAATGGTGATTCCACTGGTGTAGTAATTCAGAACCTTGGTGACAATTGTTTAAGCTATCTTCAATGCTTTTCTAGCTATTTTTATCACACTCAATTTCTATTTTTAGATATCCTTTTTCTTTGGGAAATTTTCTATTTTTGATGTGGTTCTGCGTCTTTTCGCACGTCAGAAGTACTAGCCAAGCAGTAGACAACAAAATATGGGTCCGATTGGTAAAGTTGGAGAAGCGGGAAAAAAGTGCACTTTTGTCCCTTTTTCTGTGCCCAAAACAGAATTTTCAGGTTAATTTTTGCACTCTGCAGTTTTTCAATTTTTTTTTAGTTTTCCCAAGACTATTGCATGTGTGCCAGGAAGGGTTTATATTATTTTCGAGGCCACCTTTGGACTAGATCCTATTAGTAGTTTCTCATTGATGAAGGAAAAATCTCATTAGTACACCTCCACCATTTAGTAAAAGAATTGTTGAGTTAATTCGTCTAGTGTGCAGTAATTTCAACCACCACTTTTCAACACTTTTGGCAAGTTTATACAATCCCTTTAGACATATTTTTCCAACAGTTTATTCACTTTATAATCTATTTTCGGCTTTCCTCTATAGGATCCCCTTGTGCATCCTTGTTTTTGCATCCTATTGCTTGCCATTTTCCAACATTTTCACCCCTGTTGTTTGTTGTTTTTCTGCCCCATTTTTAGTAGATTGTTGCATTTAGATTCAAATCCCTTAGACATTAGATCGTTTTCCCATTTTGTGTGTATTTTAGTTTCTTTCTTTCCGTATCTTTCCTAGCTTCTTGATTTCCTTCTCGGGTGGGGATTTGTGTGCTTGAATTTGTTGTTTATTTTACTATCCATTTTCAACATTATTTACAGTTTCAAAACTTTATTTTCAACAACACATGGCATCAGCAAAACATGCTTAATTAAATCATATACTTGACACATTTGTCTCACACACACACCCTAATCGAACATGAGATTTTTTAAAACTGTCAAGCCAAGACTTGAAACACTACACCTTAATAATTCAACTCACATGGATAAATCCCACATGGGCATTGGGGACAAAAAAATCTTTGTAGTTACGTGTAATTAGTGGGATAGGCTTCCAATAACACCCATTTATCGCTTACATTGTATACATAGAGAGTTGACATATTAGGGAGCTTAAAATCCCTCACCATGTTACAGCCCAAAACTAGAGTGCATTAGAAACCAATTCAGAGGGGGTTAGGCTAGATCATGGTGTGAGTGGTTCCCCTCGGGGTTACCCAATGTATGGTAGAGAATTCCTTGCCATGGTTGATCACTAAGGATCTCAAGACTTGACCACCCACATGGGACGAAGGTAACCATAGTGGCCAATATTAGGAAAACACCCTATAGGACTGGCTGTGGGAAAGAAATTGGTCCTCTATCCCCCCTTTCTCTAGAAAACTTTTCTTACGAGGATCAAATTTTGTCAAGTAAGAAGTCTCTTGGAAGGCCATATGAAATAGTATATCTAGGACTTATTTAAGGATTTAGACCACCTTTGGCTAGAGGTTTTTTTTTTTTAATAGGACGTGTTTGGTTGAATTAGAGTAGCATATCATTATAGTTATTTTACACTTGGCACCACTGTATTAGGTATTTTCTTGTTGTTTGTTACTCCTTTCACATATCATCACACTTTAGTATGTTGAGTCATATTTTACTTGAATTGCGCCCCCTACGCATTTTTCATGGATACTTTGAAGCCTTTGCCCCCATTTTCCTTTAGGAAATATTACTCCCCCCGTCAAGTTAGATCCATCCTCCCAGTTCTCCATTGAGTCCCCATACTAACTCTATTTCTTCTGATACTTCAAGTTATTTCTCTAATAACACCTCTTCCCAACCCCATACCACCGCCATGTTAGGCACCAATGTGGGCAATGGAAACCTAGGTGGTAACCAGTGTAACCCCAAAGTTAGAACCTCTTCTAGTATGGCCACTAATACCTCCTTTCTTCCTCATATGGTTGGTTTGAGCCTCCCTGATTTCAGAAAGCTCATCAATGATCTTCGTCTGCATAACCCCAATTGGCCTCCTATGCATACCAAGATTTATTTTGATGGATAGTTCAACCCCTATTCTCTGTCTGTCATCATCCATGTGATCTACATATTTGGAATCTTTAAGAGATTATTATTGTGATTCTTTCAAACCTACCTTGGAAGACACCTTGGTTTGAACATCGGTAGATGTCACATCTACTAGTCGTCTCCCCAATAATGCTGATGATGCACATGCAAACCTTATCTCTCATGAATATTCCTCAGATAAATCCTCAATATGTGGTCATTCTTCATCTGGTCCTCCCATATTTCATTCTAGTGAAGACATCATGGAATTCATGAACACCCTTGATTATCCTTGGGATGATATGCACCATCGTGTGTGTTAGGAAATTATATATTACAGAGCAATGGAACACAAAATATATTGTAGAAATATAAACACATAAAACACATAAAACAAGAGAGACACAAATATACGTGGTTCACCCAATTTGGGCTATCTCCATGGAGAAACAACCAGCCTCGTAATTTGGCGGCATACATTTTATGGGTGGCATTGCCACCACATTATGAATTGGGGTCCAAGGTGGCGATACCTCTAAATAAAGAAGATAATCAAGCTCCACACCCAACAATGCCTACTTCCTTCTACAACAAACCCATGATCAATATGTTGTGGAGTCCAAAGAATTCATCCGTGGTGAGTTCGATTGGTTTAAAAATCCCATTGCTATGCCAAATGCTTTCAAAGAAGGAAATATGGCTAACATTTCCCCTACCATCAAAATTAACATTTCGAATAAACTAGGGGTTGAAGAAAATATCACCTTGGAGGCACAATTCACCCTGGAAGAAATTGAAGTCTACACTAAGTTATTCAAGTAATTCCGTGAATATTCTTGCCTAGTACTATTCTTAGATGCCCAAACTTGATCCCGACATTTTTGAAAACCATATTAACACATGGCTTGATGCCATTCCCATCCACCAAAATCAAAGGCCTATCCATCCTTCCTAAGATGATGCTATTAAAGCTTAAATCTATAAGCTCAACTAGGCTAGTTTAATTTATCCCATTGAATACACCACATGGGTGTCCAATCCTATTCCTATTGTAAAGAAACAAGGCATCATTCGTGTCTACATGGACTTCCGTGATCTAAGCAAAGCTTGTCCCAAAGACATTTCCCTACACCTTTCATAAACCAAATCTTTGATGAGTGTGTGGGACATGAAGTCCTCTCCTTGATTGCTAGATTCTCAAGGTAAAACCAGATTCATATCATCTTTTCCGATCAACTCAAAACCTTATTTACTAGTCAGTTGGGAACCTTTTCTTATAGGGTCATGCCTTTTGGTTTAAATAATGTTGTTGCCATTTTTCAACATGCCATGTCTTATTTTCTTCATGACCTGGATCACATTATCCTTGCATTTCTAGATGATCTCATTGCTCGACCCAAACTTTGGTCACAACACCTTAATGATTTGTGTACCATCTTCTTACGATGTCGCAAGTATAACATTCACCTCAACACCCTCAAGTGTGTCTTTTGCATTCCTACCGACTTCCTTTCGGGCTTCATAGTGTGCAAATATGGTAACCCCCTTGACCCTCTCAAAGTTCAAGCCATCTCAAACTTCCTCCTCCTCACACCCTTTTCTAGTTACAAAGCCTCCACGACAAAGCCAACTTTCGTCATCAGTTTGCTCCTAACTATGTCACTACTACTCATGGGTTTCTTAGACTCCTTTGATCTAACAATCCATTCATTTGGGATGACCAAGGTCAATAGTCTTTTGACACCCTCAAATTTTCTCTAACTTCTACTGCCTCGATTATCCCACCTAACTTTGAGAGGGACTTCATCTTGTATATATCAACTTCCATCCGTTAGTTGTTGGGGTCTTGATACAAGAATATGGCTATGGAAATGATCATGTCATATATTATGTTGCTAAGAGCCTTAACCATTTCCCTACGTCCTATTCCCATGAAGAGAAGTTGGTGTTGGTATTTGTGTTCTCTATTAAGAAACTATGTCATTATATCCTTGTGTATACCACCAAGGTTGTGACTAATTCCAACTCCATGGCCTTCCTGCTGAGTCGGTGGATCATCAACAAGAAGTATGCCCACTGGATTGTTATTTTATAGGAATTTGTCACCCTAAGAGTAAGAAAGGTTTAGCCCTTGCTGAATTCATTTCTGAATTTCCTACTAGTGTGCCAGATCCACCGGTAAATGATGACCTTCCAGATGAAATCTTGTTTGTTATAACCTTGGATGATCCTTGGTATGGAAACATCCTCACATACTTATGAACCCAAAAATTCGCTCCCCATATCAATCGTGATGATCGATGAAGTATTTCACATCAAACTCCTCACTATATCCTCATTGGTGATGATTTTTATCATTGTGGTGTCAGAAATGTCCTTCATCATTGTCTCACCCACGTTGAAGATGAGCAAGTGCTCAATGCCTATCATGACAACACCTATGGTGGTCATCTCTCAATAATGGCCACTACCCAAAAAATCATGCACACAATATACTTTTGGCCTTCTCTCTTTAGCAATTGCATTGAGGCAGTCAAACACTATCCTAATTGTCAATTATATGCCCTTAAGGCTCGAGCTCCACCTACTCCCCTCCATCCTATTATGGTAGCCAATCCTTTCTCTAAACGGGCAATTGAATTTATGGAGTGTCGACCTTGATCTTCTAATAACCATAAGTATATTATCGTGGTCATCCATTATTTCACTAAATGGGTTGAAGCCATACCCACGTTCAATAACATCACAACTACTACAACCCTATTATTCTATAACCGTGTTATCACTCGATTTGGGGTTCTAAAAAAATTTGTTTCCTACCATGACTGACACTTTTAAGATGAGATATGGCATGGGATATCTTCACTGTTGGGTTTTGAACACCAATATTCATCATTGTATTACCCCCAAGGAAATAGCCAAGTTGAACTTGTCAATAAAATACGTAAAACTATGCTTCATCTAATGGTGAATAAATAAAAGACAAAATGGAACCCTTTGCTCTTCTATGCATTGTGGGCCTATAGAAGCTTTGTCAAAACCATCGCCTAGTTCATTCCTTTCCACCTTATTTTTGGATAGGGTAGTCTTATTGATCATGTGTGAAATCCCCTCCCTCCACCTTGCTGTCGAGCTCCTCCCAGAAACCCAACCCTTAGAACAAAGACTCATCATGCTTGAGCATGCCAGCGAAGATTGGTGTGTTGCATTGCAAACCATTGAAGAGGCCAAAGAGTGCACCAAAGATCAATATGACCATAAAGTCCACCCTCATACCTTTCATGAAGGTGACCTTGTCCTTATCTATGACCGAGCTAATGATCTCCTAGGGCATGGTAAGTTTGAACCATTATGGCTTGGTCCTTACATCATTCATAAGTGTTTGGGAAATGGGGCATACCTTTTAGATTGTATAGAAGGTGAAATCCTTCCTAACCCTCACAATGCACTCTACTTGAAGAAATTTTACCCATAACATTTCCCATTGAAATGCATGTTCTTTTTCCTTTTTGCATTTAGGTAGCTTGCATCCCCCATCATCTCATTTGTTGCCTTCTTGTGTCTTTTAGATGGATCCATCATCCACAACACATATTGGTTATGTATATGGTGTGAGTCGCTTCTCCAAGAATCCAACCTTAGTAGCTTGGGCCATATTCACCCCTTTGCATTCGTTAGTCCACTCTAATGACATCTGCATTGGATCTTCCACCAATAAATAGGATGAATATGATGCAATGATAGGTTTGTTAGTTGATTCCACTGATCATTGCATCCTTCACCTCCATGTTTGTCTTTATTCTTTACTACTTTTCATGCAATTGAATGGTGTCTATTATGTGTGTAATCCTGTCCTATTTAGAAAATATTTATGAGTTAATATTTTGGCACATGAATTTGAATCCATTACATTCACTCATGTTCCTAGAGCACAAAATAACTATGTAGATACCATCAAAAATCAAATTCTAGTTTGACATTTATCACATGCATATACAAGAAGGCATCCATAACATAAAAAAATGGCGACTCACATCGTCACTTAAAGACACATAACCATATTATGTATCATCCTATCCAACATATAGATTTTAGAGTCCACTACTCTAAACACACCCGACAAGCCCATAGCATGTTACATACAAAAATGGGGGCACACATGTCCCTATGCCTAATCATTACCTCTAGTGGATTTTGTGCCAATGGGTCCATTCCCCCATCTCATAAGTCTTGAATTAACTAACCGACCATTGTTATGCACCTCGTGATACTTCATCACTCTAAGGGAAGACTGGTACATGCATCTGTATACTGATCTTCTAGCTCATGCCACCCACACTTTGTCAACCCATTCAATAGCAAGTAAAACCTGCAATGAAAGTATTCTAGTAATTCATCACTATCTAATCTTTGTTGTGATGTCGAGTCTATCTAATCTACAGCTCCAAGTGTTGTAGTTGATCCTGTATATCCTGCCGACCTCACTAGTGCTATAACTGCATGTCACAAGTTTGAAAATCAGTACCACATACATATATTTTCTAAATTATACATGCAACGAAAATATAACACCTATCACTTACCATCTGGGCCGCATGCTCATCCTGGCGGTAGTGTTATATCAGGATCTCCTTGAAAGTTCATTCCACTATACAAATAGTCATCTTTGTATAATGGAATATGGTTTGTGAAGAACTCAGGTTGGAACACCCATTTGACTCCCCCTCCACCTCATTGCAATAACTTCCCTTAGTAGCACATCCTGGGCTCATGTGGGCTCCCATTGTGGATATGTACATGTGGACAGATGGTAGGGATGTTCTCTAGGAATAATGAGCATAAAAATGTCCCAAATGAAAAATTATCATTGGCCTACTACCTACATAAACTCAACTTATGTTTCAACGATGTCAGACACATATGGGCCCATCCATAGTAGGTCCCTCCCAACACACTCTCCACTAGCATCATTTTCCCTCCATAAATTAAGTGGAAGGCATGACTACATAAGATCCACAC
Source organism: Pinus taeda (assembly GCA_000404065.3). Classification (NCBI taxonomy): domain Eukaryota; kingdom Viridiplantae; phylum Streptophyta; class Pinopsida; order Pinales; family Pinaceae; genus Pinus; species Pinus taeda. The sequence continues at coordinate 71,029 of APFE031546781.1, read as the reverse complement.
CATTGTTTCCGACGTCGCTCATGTATCCATTCTCTTTAAGTCTTGCATCTAAATGCTCGTTTCATTTACCCCAGTACTAGGTATGCAATGATGATCCACAAACTCTCCAATATTCCTTCCACAATGATCCAGGTGGATATTGGTGGCCACTTGCCAACTCCACTTGGACTCCCACATTTGTTCCATTCAATTTTTTAGTTTCCTTAATTGTAGCACATTTTACTATTTTTAGCAATTTTTCGGGCACTGAACTTCCGGAGCTGTTTTGAGGCCCTAAACGACGTTTTTTGGGAAACCTGTGAGCAACATGGGGACATTGCCCAATGTTGTTCTTCCCAAAGTTGTATTCCTAAGATATAGCTTTCTAACGAGGTATTGTGTGCATCAAACAGAGATTGTATGCCAAAGTTACGACCCCAGGAAGTTGATGTACCAATTTACCCAAACGGGGCCCACAGTTTGGCGTTTCATCTACTGGGGTTAGGTTTTTGGATGTTTAGGGTTTTCTATTGTTTCTCATCAATAAATATGCATTCAAGCCCCATTGTAGCACAACTCAGAGGCATGTAGCCACCACATCTCTTCTTAGAGATAAGCTACCATCGCCCTAGCTAGTTTATTTCCATTTCTTTTTGTAAGCATATTTCAGTATTTTATAGTAATGAAATGAAGTATTATTTCTGCTACATCTCTATATTTATGGTTATATCTGTAATTTGTTGTATTCTTAATTAAATCTGTATCAGTGGTATTAGAGCAACCTGCTCTTTCTCTGTCTTTCTTTTCATGTTCCCACGAGGTCGGGATATAAGGAGTTAGGGCTTGAACTGGTCGAACCTTTGCAAGAATAGCCTTGCAAATCCCAATGGCCTCCCATGGAAGATGGAAATAAAAATGATGGGGCAAGAGATCCTATCAAAATCTTGCTCGAAGAGGTCCTCGAGTGACAAAGGAATGCGATGATGGATAACTTTTCCCATATCCTTCAACAGCTACCCAGGGGCGACACATCTACTTCCAGCAGCTACTCTGGAAGTGCCACACCCTTTAAGGTACCAGTTAACTTTGACATTCCCATATTTTAGGGTCAGATGGATGCAACGCCGTAGGTAGATGGTTAAATCTACTAGAAGGGTATTTTTCTGCTCATGATTTTTTGGTTGGGAAAAGACTTCTTTTTTCTCTTCTCAAAGTCACCCCCCACGTCAAAGACTGGTGGGAAACTTACTATGAGCAGAAGGATGAAAGTATGGCCTCACTATTTTCAGCCACACCCACATGGAATTCATTCTGGTTTGCCATCAAGGAGCAGTACTACCCTGTCGGAAGATATGAGGATCAATACATAAAGTAAACCACACTGCAGCAGGGAAGGGACAAAGACGTGCCAAAGTTTACCAATATTTTCCATACCCTTTGCAAAAAGTTGGGAATCAAGGATTCAGAGCAGCATTTGGTACTCAAATACGATGGTTTCTTGCACAGGTACATCTATGACGAAATAGAATTCCTGAACATCTCCTCGCTCGGCACGACATACTGATATGCCATCAAGATCGAGTAAAATTTTAAACAGAAGAAGCGAGGCTTTAGATCTGCAAACCTGAAGCTAGGGAAAGGTTCTGCCAAACCATAGAACAAAGGAAAAAGCCAAGGCGGGGTGGCCCAAGACAACCTTCCAAGGTTGTAAGCAAAGAACAGTGTTGTGAAGCCAAAAAAGGACGCGAGAAAGTGGTGTGAGTTCCATAAGAGCTCCAATCACAACACAAGTGAGTGTCAGGCCAAGCAGTCACTCATGGCTGAGCTAAAGGTTTTAGAATTAGATGCATGTTCAGACTCTAAGTCAAAACCTGACAAGGGGAATGAAAAAGGGAAGCATATTATCGATGTGGAGCCCAACGCCACCTTTGCCACCACGAAGATTTAGAAGGAGGAACCCGAAGATCTAGAGGAGGAAGAGCACCTCTTCCACGCCCAAATGTGGGTAAAGGGCTCCCCGATATAGTTCATTTTCAACAGTGGGAGCCAAAATAAACTCATTTCGGTAGAGGTCATGAAATGGCTAGGCTTACTAACCACAACACATCCACAACCGTACACCATCAGGTGGCTTCACCAAGGACGAGATCTTTGCATGAGCTAATAGTGTCACCTTCTATACAACATCAAGCCCTTCATGGATGAGGTATTGTGTGATGTTTCTCCCCTTGATGTTTGTGATGTATTACTAGGCCAGCCATACTTGTGGAAGTGACATACTATGTATGAATCAAAGCCCCATGTTGTTATTGTTACTTTAGGAAATAAGTTGTACAAGATACCAGAGGTAGCACCATCTACCACCATCTCTTTGGTTACTGCAAAACAATGTAGTAAGCTCATTTCCAAAACTGGGAATTTTTTTCGTGATGATATGCCCTCAAGGAAAGAAGAAGATAGTGGCCACGACCTCTAGACAGGGCCCCTTTGCATGACAACTACAGATGGACAAGGTCGTAGAGGAGTATGAGGACATCTTCACCTCCCCTACAGGGGTTCCTTTGCACTGTCAGGTCAAGCACTCCATCGATCTGACCCCAAGTGTGCCACTACACAATGGACCAATCTATCAACACTCCATTCTAGAAAATGTGAAATCAAGAGGCAGATTCAGGAGTTGCTACAGAAAGGTCACATCTGTCCGAGTTCATCACCCTGTGGAAGCCCGATTGTGTTGGTACAAAAGAAGGACAAGACTTGGAGACTCTGTATTGACTATCGGGCATGGAACAAGATCACTGTCCGCAATAGGTACCCAATCACATGGATTGATGACCTCATAGACCAATTTAAGGGTGCAAAATATTTCAGCAAGATCGATTTGAAGTCAGGATATCACCAGATATCAATCGAACCCTCCAATGTGTGGAAGATTGCCTTCAAAGCCAAGGAGGGCCTTTTTGAATGGTTGGTTATGCCTTTTGGGTTCATGAATGCTCCCGTAACCTTCATGAGGCTAATGTTTGACATATTATAGCCATTCACCAACTCATTTGTAGTGGTATACTTGGATGATAGCCTAATATTTAGCTAGAGTTGGGAAGAGCACCTCGACGACATTCGACAGGTTCTCCAAACACTACAACAACACAAGTTATGTGCCAATTTGGAGAAATGCACTTTTGGCATGACCCAGGTTTAGTATCTAGGATACATTATTGATGAATGGGGGGAGCATGTGGACCCAGCCAAGATCCAAGCTATTCAGTATTGGCCATCTCCAACCACTCTGACAGAGCTCCGCAACTTTCTAGGTTTTTCCAACTTCTACCGCATGTTTGTGTTGCGATTTTCTCATATCACATGGCCCTTGAGTCAAGTCACTAAGGGAGGAGCGAAAGAAAAATTCTTTTGGTTTGAATCTCAACAAAAGGCATTCACAAAGTTAAAACATCCCCTCTACTCAGCACTAATGCTCGCATTTTCAGAATTGCAGCAACCATCTGAGGTCAAGACAGATGCCTCTGACTATGCTATTGGGTCAGTCCTTATTCAACACAGGCATCCAGTGGCATATCACAATGAGACACTTTCAGACACATTTTGGAAGTATCCCACTTATGACAAAGAGATGTATTTCATTGTACAGGTTTTCTGATAATGGAAGCATTACATTTTGAGGAAGGAAATAGTCATCCACATAGACCACCGCCCCTGTAGTTCATATAGACCCAAGAAAAACTACAGAATGATCACTATCAGAAGTGGTCCGCATACTTGCAACAGTGTCATTTGAATATCAAGTACAAGAAGGGAAGCACCAATAATGTTGTATATTGCCTCATTCAACCACCGATCATTTCGTTAACCACCGTGCTCAACTCTTGTGAGCACGAGATTTCTGATTAGAAGCTTCTCTACAAAAGTGACCTAGAATTTGGCCACACATACTAAACACTCTTACAGGGTTAGCATGTTCCATATTTTCGCCTCTAGGATGCTCTACTATGCCACCTAGGTCACCTTTTTGTTTCTTAAAGTGAGCATGCCAAGATGATCTGGGAAACACACTACTTTCAGGCTGCTGGACATTTCAGGGTTGAGAAGATGGTGGAAATACTGCAGAAGTATTCCTATATACTTCCTATATACTTCGTTTCCTACCCCTAGTCGACCTTGGGAATCCATCTCCATGGTTACATGTCGGGCCTTCATTATACTAAGCATGGAAATGACTGTGTTTTTGTGGTCATCGACAGGTTCTTGAAGATGGCCATTATGGCATCCTGCAAGAAGAATATCACAACAGAAGCCACTACTAAACACTTCTTTGAATGAGTGTGGGTACGCTTTGAGATCCTATAGTCCATCATCTCAGATCAGGATAGCAGGTTCCTCAGTACATTCTGGTCTAGTCCCTGGTCAATGTTGGACACCAAACTCACTAAGTCCACAACCTTCCATCCCCAAACTGATGGCCAGACAGAGGTTGTCATCAGGATGATCATACGGATTCTGCGCATGTACAACTCAAACCATCCATGCACATGGGATGAGAGCATGCCCTATGTTCAACACAGCTATAACCGGACTCTCCATAGCTTGACTGGCCACAACCCTTTTCAGGTGGGCTTTGGATTCTAGCCACTATATCCCATTGATGTGGTCATGCCATTTACAGCTACTCAGGTAGATTCATCTCATGTCTAGTCTGAAACAGATAAGGCAAACAACTTCATTGAGCACATCCAACATATTCGCCATCAGTTCCATGACATTATGGAGAAATAAAATGCCATGTACAAGCAACGACATGATCAACATCAGCTGCCATAGAAGTTTTAGGTGGGCGAAAAAGTCTGGCTGCATTTGCAAAAGGAATTCCTGGACATGGAACAAGCTGCAACTTAGCAGATCATGGACACACAGATCAAGCATACTCACCAATATAACATCCAACTATATCGATTTTTCAAAGCAGGCCAACTCCTTCAGCAACGCAAGTGGTTCACCAAGGACCAAGTTCAACAGAAGTTTCCTCACCTCATGGAGGAACTCAACAAAATGGAGACCATTGCTTCCTAAGGGGAGAGGAATGATCCAGGTGGATATTGTTGGCCACCCTCCAACTCCACTTGGACCCACACCTTTGTTCCTTTTAGTTTTTCAATTTCCTTAACTGTAGCACAATTTACTATTTTTAGTAGTTTTTCGGGTCCTGAACTTTTGGAGCTGTTTTGAGACCCTAAATGACGTTTTCTGGGAAAATTGGCAGTAATATGGGTCCATGGACAGATGATTCTCTTCACAAAGTTGTAGTCCTTGGATAGATCTTCCTAACAAGGTATTGTGCGCGTCAAATGGAGATCATATGCCAAAGTTATGACCCTGGGAAGTTAATGTACTAGTTTACCCGAACGGGGCCCACAGTTTGGCGTTTCATCTCCTAGGGTTAGGTTTTTGGATGTTTAGGGTTTTCCATTATTTCTCAACAATAAATAGGCCTTCAAGGCTCATTTTAACATAGTTTAGAGGCATGTAGCCACCACATCTCTTCTGAGAGATAAGCTACCATCGCATAAGCTAGTTTATTTCCATTTTTGTTTGTAAGCATATTTCAGTATTTTACAGTAATGAAATGAAGTATTATTTTTGCTGCATCTCTGTATGTATGGTTATATATGTAATTTTTTGCATTCCTATTTAAATCTAGATCACCCGAGGCAACATTGGATGAATCCTTCCCACCACCCCGAAGGGTGGCAATATTCTCAAAAATTATATGTCCTGAATCGTGATCTTGATCCTATGCCTCTATATCACAAAGGCCTCCTTATCTGGATCACAATAACTAAAAATCTAGGGTAGTTGTGGCTCATATGTCCCCATCAATGGGTTCTCCAAGAACTTAAGCAAACCATACCATGCTAGAACACTTTGGATAGCCTAATTCACTTGAATCTCATAATGAAGATCATCAATGTCTCATTCTCACCATACCAACTTTAACTTTGCCTTACCTACAAAATACCACTATATTTTTCATCTCAGATTCATAGCATGCATTCTCAAAAATCGGTCTCAGCTTTCTGAAACCTGCGACACCAATTCTCCCTTAGGTTTAAAGTGCAGTTTTTCCTCCAAAATTGCTATGGGTATGCTTTTCAACACGTTTTCTATCCCCTAAGGCACAAAAAATAACCCAAAAAGTGTTATGCGATCATGGGGAAGAGTAAGTATTTTCCCTAGCTAGCTAAGGCCCTAATCTGAAATTTCAATCCACTGAAATTGATGAGTAAGTTTAGGCCACCTACCTGAAAGTCGCAGATCTGAATTTTGATGATTGGTTTGTCCACTACGATCTTGCCAAGATTTAGGGCCTCCTCCTCCTCTCCAAATTCTCAAATAAATCAATGTGCAAATGAATTGGAATTTTGGGGAAGAAGCCCTTTTATAGGAAAATCCTATTTTTTCCATTGAATTTTACAAGAAAACCATAGCTCAGTATGACAAACTGTCAACATCATTGGAAATCCCTCACCAAGCTCTGTAATGGGTCTCTCTTTGTTTTTTGCAATTAACTTCAACAGGAAACTATTTTTTCCATGAGGTCTCACTTTTCCACCCATCCAAACCAAGCCTCTTCATATACGTCACTTTTACTCTATTACCACTTTCACTTTTCACTTGTTGACTTATGTGTAGAGTTTCGTCATGAGTAACCAATATTTACTTATGTTTTCATGGTCCCCTTCAGGCCTCAACCATGTGACAACATCATCGAGTCACCCTTGTATTATGTAGCCTGTTCCAAGTTGCATTGAGTCCTATTATAGTGTATCATCCACCTTTGCATCAAATTCATCACATTTTTCTCATATTTAGTCTCGATCTATACAAATCTATCTTTGAAAATCCTCCATTTGAATAATTGACCATCCCCTCTAGAATCAAGTTAGTCATTATTAGGTAAACCATACATATTATGCTATGATAAGGGAATTTTTCAGTCCACCACTCATCTTATGCTTTCATTAGAATCGCTGGTGTTAGTCTATTAGACACACTACTATGATATTCATGCCTTTGTTGAGGAATCCTCATTGCTCAACTCTGGCATGCCCTCTTCAGTCATCTTTAGCACATTTATTTGAGTTGAGAGGTCTAGAGGATGGTGTATTACAGTTCAAACCCTCATCATTGTTTGGTTCCTTGAATTAAGCATAGTGAATCATCATTGCCCTTTGACTTCATTTTTTCTTGTTTGCGTGACTCTAGGTCATTATTGCATAGTCGAGAATGGTACACTTGATGGTCCAATGATCTAGCCGATTGTACCAACATTTCTGGGGTGTGTGTGATATGTCCTAGACCTCATGAAGGGGTATCCCTTCAGGTAGCCCCACACATGTGCGGACGTCAGCAACTCATGATATATGGGGCTCATTATATCATTATATTACTTTCTATCCCATTGATGCCATCATATCATGTATCATGTACTTTGTTTCTGAAACCCACATTGTTGGGCACATCATTATTATATGTACTCAATTATCTCGGTGAGTATGGGTATGCCTCCCCCACCTCATTTGAGATAATGTACTCCACAATAAAAAAGAGACTTCTATCAAATTAGTAGGTGTCACCCCCTCTATTACCAATATTTCCTTGTCTCAGTTCATCTCTCTCTCTCCCCGCCTCCCCCCATCAGTCTCTTGTGAAAGTGGAACCTACAAGGTATTTCGGTCATACATTTTGCTCCTAACACTCTCTCACTGGGGGGGAATCCGTTATCACCCCAAAGATTATCAGCTATCCATCTTTCTCTATATGGATCAAAATACAGCTTGCAGGATTAATTTTACCATGGTAAATTCGCTTTCACCATAAGAAATAATTTAGTAAACCACTTTTCCTAGATTATTTATCATTAAAAGTAAAAAACCACAACATTATTTATTTAATTTTCTCTAGAAATAATTATTAAATAACTATTCAAGAATCATTATTAATTACCTTTGACTTAATCACCTTCGAATAATCAAATAAATCATTATTTATTTTTTATTCCTATTTTTATTTTTGAAATAAGTGTTAGACCATTATTTAATAATTATTTCAGATTCACACTTTTCTTTATTCTCACAAAGTGATTAATAAATCATTTTTATTTGTTAATTACTTCAACCACTTTCCAAATAAATATATTTGACCATTTTGAATATTTTGCCCCTCTCAAAAAATATAATAAAGTATTCTCAACGACTAGATTTTGAGTTAGTCAATAATATTTTATTATTTAATAATTCCTAATTTTGCTCAATAAGTTATAAATAAGAGGGGTTTCTATTCATTCTTCAACATAATCATTCTCATCATCACCATTATCATCTTATCACATTTGAGCTCCCACTTGAGTTCAAGCTATTTTTGTTTGTTTTTTTCCCATTGCAAGTAAAGAGAGAGAAACAGACTATTGAAGCAGAAGGACATCAAAAGGACCCATCCCATAGAGGGGTATCTATAGACCCAAGTTTATAAGTTCTCCTCACTAGGTGTAAAGTTTCTATTAATAAAATTTTCGTATTCTTATGATCCGGAGGGTTGCTACTAATGAGGCTCATCAATGGGTAAATTATGTGGACCTTAATGCCACTCCCCAGCTTATTAAAATAAACTTTTCTCACATTTCTTTACATGTTTTGTTATATTTTTCTTAATGAGAAGGGTAAAGATGATATTTCATGTCTTGGAGAAAATTTTGGCTAATTAAAGCGCAAGAACTCAAAGTAGACAAGCAAGAGGGATTTTAGGACATTGGATTGATGAGCACCAGTATTGCAGCAAGAATGTTGCAACTCCTAGGGCTACCAAATTTACCTTAACAACTCGGGGTTTGTACAAACTTGGAGATGATAATGTTGTATACACAAGTAAATGTGACGGGTCTTCTCGTTGTCACTGCTAAGTTGGTGATAAACCACTGAGGTTTTTCAAACTAGACTTCTATGGATTCATAAGAAGCTTGATTACCAATGACGAAAAGAGAAATATACTCTAAGAGAAATCTTGTCTACTGCAGTATGGAAAAAGACTAAAATCAAATGCTAAAACACACCACTTTCTAACTAACTTCTAAGAGGCTATGATTCAAAAGAATGCTAAGTTAACATGTATGCAATTCTAATGTCTTAAGCATGAAAATTTAAAGCATCAAACATTCTACTGTTGTGCATGTAAATTAATAAAATAATTATGTTTTTCTTTTTGACTTTTTTTATGTGAAAGTGTGAAAGCTAATCTCTTTTGGTGATGTGGTAGGTGGCTTAGGGATGATGGTGAATGGCTAGAAGGTTGGGGAGACTAGTAGGAGACCTTTTCTAGCTTCCTAGAAGTTTTTTCCTCAATTCAGCCTCAAAACAAGCCACTACAGGTAAACCTACAGGATGTCCTATTGTGTTCTACAAGATATCTTGAAAACCTACATGATCCCCTGTATTTCTATAGGATACAGTTGATAGAAAAATAATGGGTGTTGAAGGTGATGGAAGGCTTAGGGAATGTGGTTGGTGGATGGAATGAGGCAAGCTGGTGCCTAGGATGACTTCATAACCCAAAACCAAGGTTGGGAGATAGCTGGAATTTCTCAACAAGCTTGGAGAAGTTTCCTTGTGAAATGATGAAATTGGTGAGGGCTTTAGTGAAAGAAAAGAATGATCATGGATGGATGAAGTTGGAATGAGGTTGCTGACTATGAGATCTCTTTTTACTTCTGAAACACCTACACTACACCAAACATTGAGATTTACCCAAAAATCATGTAAACAAGAAGAATTTCAATTATCTAAGGGAAACAGAATTTCATGAGCTAGCTGCCTACTTTATGCATGAGGATAACTTGCAAAATACGATGGAACATTGATGAGATCTAATGTAAGACTGAAGGTATGAGAAATCATAACTAAATCCTACTCTTGCAAACTGATCAAATGCTTGTCTAAGTATAGAAAACCCTAAATTCCATGAGAAACTAGAATTCTGTGTTTTTGGGGTTGCATATGAGTTCTTTCCTCAAACCATGATACTTGAAGGAAGGAGTGAGGAAAAAACCACCTATTGATATCTTTTTGATGTTCCTTTATCTCTTCTAAACTACTGTAGAAGTAAATCACAATTAGAAGAAAACTAATAAGCAAACTAATCAAATCTACACTACTTGGAGTGAAATAATTCTAAAGACAATTCGACCATTAATCTATGATTTCAATCTAAGCATACAAATACAAGAAGAGGAGAATTTTCTACTAGGGTTGGGCCATAACCTAAGAGCTTCATCCCTCTAAGTTAACTCAGTGCTAGATCAATAAATCACTTATTCTCATTATCAAAATAGAAAATTACATAACAATGTCTTCCACAAGTGTCGATCTGGAAATTGACTAGTGTTTTTACAGAAAAATAAATCAAATCCTAATGAGGCTCTAGGCCTCTTTATTTATAAAACTGAAGTGCCCAATGACTTCCTTAAATCTAGGGAGGCTCAGCTCCCAAACTCGAGATAAACTAGCTCTTTAACTGTCACTTGCTCGGCTCCCTTTTGATCTCCATGACTTGGTTGCTTGTACTCCGCGCTAGTGTGATTGATGGAAGAATATTTGAATGAGTGAAGAGTAAATGAGGAGGATATACCACCTACAACATATCCTCCTTATCTCATTCAAGTTTCAGCCCTTAATTAGCCAAAATTCCATGATTTTCTCTCACAAACCTACAATCAACACATGTTAGTCCACTAGGCATAATATCTCACTTTGACTCATCTCATTAAACAAAATATAATCAAAGTATGTAATATATTGTGAGAAGAGTTGATTTGATGAAGGTAGGAGGTGTATTAAGGTCCATATATTTACCCAATGATGAGGCTCATCATGGATCTCCCTCCTTAACTCCTCACTCACTCGAATATTCCTCCATTAGATCTCATCAACTTGGAGTTACAAGTAGCTGAGCCATAAGGTCATTGGTAGCCAAGATAGTGATAGTTGATGATGAGTTGATCTCGAGTTGGGAGCCAAGGCTCCCTAAATTTAAGGAAATTTTTGGTAGCTTTAGTTGTATAAATAAGAAGGCCTAAAGCCTCATTAGGATTCATTTTTTTTTGTTATAGCCAAGAGGCATTTTCAAGCTAAGACATTGTGATTGATGACTCTTGTGTATTTTTTATATTTTAGTGAAAATGAGAAGAATTCCCTTAATACAACATTGAGTTGATTCATAGGGATGAAGCTCTTGGGTTAGGGCTCAACCCTAGCAGCAGAGGTTTCTCTTCTTGTACATGCATGCTTAGATTACATTAATAGTTAGCTGCTGAAGCGATTTTGGTTTTGTTAGTATGCAAGTATTTGGGTGATTAATTAGTTTGCTACCATTTGTGGATAGTTATATCAGTGATATCATAGTGATAGTAGACACTCCAAAAAATCTTGTGATAGTGGATTTCACCTCATCTCCCTCATGGGATCATGACTTGAGGGTTTTATTCATACAACCCAAAAACAAATTTCTTGTTTGATTACTAGATAATCTAAGGTTTCTTGATAATTAGATAATTTCCTTTGAGTTCCTTAGGATTATTTGCAATTGTAATTTTGATCTCCTAAGTTTTTCTATGGGTTTAAAGCACTTCCATTCATGAACTTAGCCATTAGCTAATAACAAATCTATATTCCTCCATTCAATCAATATTTTCCATGTATAGATGAATTTGTGTAATAATGAAGACAAGAGTGTATATTGTTGTAGGAGATTCTAATTTTCAAGGGTATCTCATCTCATTTGCCTCATCGAATTCCTATCCACCCATGCTACCAAATTCCACTAAACCCTAAATCTGAATCCTTGTTTTGTAAGAAAATTTTCCATTTCCATTGAGGAAATCCAACCATCTTGAAGCACCTGACTGAGCCTTGGATAATGTTCACCTCCTCCATGCCTTATTTCTCCATTAGATACCTTTCCCACACTTCATTCTACCTTGCCTACCATCTCCTAAGCTTTTGGCCTATTTCCTGTAGTAAAACAGGGCATCCCATAGTAGATATAGGACACCCTATAGTAGTACTATAGGAAACCTTGTAGCAGCATGTTTTAAGCCTAGAATTTGGAAAAAATTCCATATGATCTTAGATTAGGCCTCCATTTGGCTTCGATACCCTTGAGACTAATCCATACCTTTCCCTCCATACCTATCTCCCCTGCCAAAGAACACGTGAAAATTAGAATTTGCATTCATAAAAATTAAAACATCAAAAGAGGGATTTTTCTACAATTCCTAAATTCTCACATGCATGAAACAATCATAATGCTTCTTAGATCAAATTGAATGCTTAGTTATTCCAGATCATCACATGTTGTAAACAAGGTTAAGTTAGGATTATTTTGCAAGAAAAATGTGTAAATGTGTAGCTAGATGATTTCATGTCACTTTATAGCATCTTCCAATTTAGTCTTTCATTCCTTAAAGTAGGAAGAACTCATTTTCTTTCATTAAGGATAATTCTCCCTTATCCATTGGGCAGTCAGACTTCTTCTAGTCAATAGAAGACTAGTTTGAGAAACCCTAGTGGTCTATCGCCCCAGTTGAAAAGTGACAAGAGTAGACCATTGCATCTACGGTGTATATATCACTATCACCTCCAGGTTTGTATGAAGGATGGGTTGATAAAGTAAAGTTTGTAGCCCCAAGAGTTGCAGCATTCTTGTTGCAATACTAGTGCTCATCACTTTTTGGCATTATTGTTGGGGAGGTGTCTAAGTAGATGTGATTATGATTTATTTCTTTCCTTATTTATTTCTAATTCTAAAAATAGTTCCCTTCAAAAAATTGTTGCAATCTTTTTCTTTCTTTCCAATTATACAACTAGTTACAATTTGGTTTTTCTTTCTTTCCAATTTTGCAAGTAGTTCCATTCAGCAAGTAGTTGCAATTTGGTTTTACTTTCTTTCCATTCTATAAGTAGTTCTAAAAAACCATAAAAGGACAAAAACAAAATCCTTTCAAGCTTCACAGGAGTAGAGATAACTTAGGGAATTTTTTCCAAATACCCCTTCTGCATCAAACAACCAACCTTTTGTCTTCTTTTGTGGTTGTGAGCTAGAGGAACCATTAGGTGAACAACGAAAGATTTTTGAAGAGCCTATCAGGGAAGAAGAAGAGACCATTCCACCAACTTACACCATGGATGAAAATAGAAATGGGATTGGAGACAAAGAATAAGCTGAGAATAGAGATGAGGGTGCTTTTCCCATTAGAGCAACTAATTGGGATGCTAGGATGAAAAAAATAAGCCCCTCTGCTCTTCCTCACTTCCATGGCCTGACCTCAGAAGACCCAGATACCTATTTGTTTGAGTTTGTTGTCATATGCAGAACTTATGATTACACCTCTAATGACCAGAAGTTGAAATTGTTCCCATCCACTCCCAAATATGCAACCTTGCACTAGTTCATGGGTTTACCTGGGGACACTATCACCACCCGGGCTCACATGCAACAAGCCTTCAACAATGAGTATAGGGACTACTACAGGTCCAAATATACCAAAGAGGAAATTTTTAGAATTACCTTGGGTCACGATGAATCTTTAGAAGATTCCGAGGAAAGATTCCAACCGAGCTATAAACGGGCCAGGTGTACCTTGATCTTGAATCGCTTAAGCTAGTCCTTAGAGGGATCACAGAAGATCTCCTACAAACCCTAAACTTTCTGTTAGGAGGGGACATCTATTAGTTACCCTATGATGATATCAAGATAGTTTTCAAAAATCATTATAGGGAATATAGAAAGAAGGGTAGGGCTAGTCAAGATTTTGCGAGTTCATCCTCCAACACATCCATAAAAAGTGAAATTGGGAACATGTTGGAAGACTTTAAGAGTGAAATTATGAATACCATTTCTCTGCAAATGGAAACCATGAAGAACAAGAGGAAGCAGGAGGAAGGAGAGAGAGCCTTAGATGTCTTCTACCCTAGATGCATTAGGAGGCACCTTAGGAACAAATGTCCATTAAATCTTATAGAAATTTTCTTGTTCTGTTAGGAAAATCACTACATAGACAAGTGCCTTTATGTGCCTAGATCAAAATTTGTGTATCATAGAACTGAAGGGTTGACTACAAAAATCTTCTACATCAATGAAAGGATGCCTCAAGGACCTCGACCATACCAGCAAGGCATGCAAGGGGCATCCTATTCATATTACAACCCTAACCATAATACACCCATTCCCCCTTGGTGACCTCCTGCTCATCCTTCATGGTACACACCTTCTCCTTGGTCTTTTTCACCTCAATAGAATTCCCAACCTACCAACCAACCATTTCATCCATATGCTCCTCCACAACCACAATGGGATGCACCATCCTAGGGGTGGAGATCCCCATACAACCAAGCTCTAGCATTACTGCCTCCACCTCCATCTCAACCACAACTCCTATACCCTGCCCTACCTAAGAAACCTCAGATACCTACTCAACAAAATCTAAACCTGAACAACGGACAAGTACAACAGGTCTATAGTGGAGAAGCATCCTATGCTACCTATGCTATGGAAATTCAAGAAATTAACCTCAAGTCTGGAAGAGTGCTTCTGAATAATTAACCTCCACCTCCATCAGAGGAGTGTGAAGAGGAAAAGGAGGAAAGTGTCCCTCAAGAAAATACACCTCCTTTTCATGAGAGATTAACCCATCTTGTCCAACACACCCTAGAAGAGACTGAACTTTTGGGTGACATGAAAAACATGTGTGTTAAAATCCCTCTTCTCCAATCAAGGATGTGCCCATCTACAAAAAGTTAATCAAGGAGAAGTGTTTCAAACATCCGGGAAGGTGAAAGATAGACACCCCTACCATTAATTTTGATGGAAAACAATCCAACTTCATGTTGGGGTGGGTGATTTTCCTAAAGTATCTATATCCTGGAAGTCCTGTAGTAGAAGTACATATTGATGGCACCATTGTAACCCATAAATTGATTGATATTGGGGCTTCCATTAATTTTATGACTAAGGAGACTATGCTTAAACTTAATCTCCAGGGATCATTAAGAAAGACCACAATAGCGTTGGAACTTGTGGACAAGTCCACAATAGCTCCTATGGGAGTTGCTTTGGATGTGATGGTCTCCATTAATTCTTGGGAATACCCTGTTGGCTTCTTAGTTATCCAACTTAAGACCAAGTTCAATGGTTATCCTATCATCCTTGGGAGGCCATGGTTATCCATTTCCAATGCTTACATAAGTTTCAAGGCTGGGAATATGACCATTAAAAATTGGCATTTGTCCAAAAAATTGGTCTTGTACCCACCTTCACAACCATATCTCGAGCATGGCTTACCTTTATGGTTGGAAGAGGAGGAAGAAGATGAAGTATACTCTTCCCCAATCTGTTCCCTAGATGCTACTATAGGAGGGGGCAACCTTATGAAGTTGACCTGATTGAGAAAATCCTCCAGAATTAGCCACCCAACACCATGTCTCTTGAGTACTTAGTGAAGAATGGAAAAGATAACCCTTGGACTAATATTGGCCTAGCTGAATCAAGCGCTACTCATGTAAAGATAATAGAATTTTGTCTAGAAAGAACTTTGAAAATCAACCCCTCTCTCTGCACATGAGGAAGAGGAGTTATGTGACATGCTAATAAAGAATCTAGATGCCTTTGCCTCGAGTTACAAGGAAATGAATTGAGTGCACCCTTTGGTGTGTACTCACAAAATTTACATCAAGGAAGGCTATAAGCCACTGCACCAAGCTCAGAGGAAAATGAACCCAACCCTCAAGGTTATAGTCAAAGAAGAACTACAAAAAATGTTGGATGCAGGGTTCATATACCCCATATTCAATAGTGAGTGGGTGTCTCCTATGGTTTTGGTTCCAAAGAAAAATGGGAAGTGGAGGATTTGTGTGGATTACTGAGAGCTAAACAAAGCCACAAAAAATGATCATTTCCCTCTACCTTTCATTGACCAAGTATTAGATGGTCTTGCAGGAAAGAAGTTATTCTCTTTCCTGGATGGATTCAGTGGTTACAATCAAATCCAGATCATCTTAGAGGACTAGGATAAAACCAGTTTCACCTATCCCTGGGGTATCTTTTCTTAAAGAGTCCTTCCTTTTCGTTTATGCAATGCCCCTACCACTTTTCAGATGGCAGTCCTGAGTATCTTTGAAGAGCTAGTCCATGACCTTGTGGAAATTTATATGGATGATTTCACCCCCTAGGTCACTCAATATCCCAGGAAGTACTGCAAGTAGACCCAAATAAGATAGCTATGATAAAGAGCATCCCTACTCCTTAGAAGTAGAGGGATGCCAGAAATTTCGTAGGCTTAGCTGGATATTATAGGAGATTCATAAAAGACTTCAACAAGGTAGCCTCACCCTTATTTGGGCTATTGGCCAAGGACTCTGAATTTTTATGGTCAGGAAGCTGCCAAGAAGCCCTCAAAATCCTAAAGAAAAGGTTGACTACTGGACCTATACTCCGAGGCCCAAATTGAGCTCTTCCTTTTCACATACATGGTGATGCCTCTAACAAATCTATGGGAGCAACTCTGGGCCAGATAGATGACAAGATACCTTATGCCATTTACCTCATCAACAAAAATCTATCCAAAGCTGAATTGAAATACACTGTGACTAAAAATGAGCTCCTAATTGTTGTCCATTCCTTGAAGAAATTTAGACATTACATTACTGGTCACCAGACCTTTGTACATACTGACCATGCTGCCATTAAACATTTAATGAAAAAACCGTATGCACATAGTTTGATCTAACTATTATTAATAAGCTTGGCAGAGAAAATGTAGTTGCATACTTTTTGTCTAGGTTGGATTTGCCTATAGGTGAGGAAGGAATGGTCGATGAATAGGTACCAAATGAGCATTTATTCACAATTTCAGTTCTCTCCCTATGGTTTTTCGACACAGCCAACTACTTAGTAGCTGCACAGTTCCCTCCAAATTTGTCCTCCAACAAAAAGAGAATAAATTCAAGGAAAAGCGCCACATTCACTTGGATTGGGGGAAATCTCTTCAAGTTGGGCCTAGATCAAATTATGAGGAGATGTGTCAGGGAGGAGGATTTTTTTGACATCCTTCTAGCCTATCACGATGGGCCTTGTGGAGGTCAATTTGCAGCTAAAAGGACAACCTTCAAGGTACTACAAGCTATCTATTACTAGCCCACTCTCCACCAAGATGCAAGAAGGTATACCATCCAGTGTGATCGGTGCCAAAGAATGGAATCCTAGGGATGAAATGCCTTTGCAACCTCAAGTGACTTTTGAGACATTTGACAAGTGGGGCATGGATTTCATTGGGCCCACTGATCCTCCATCAGGATAGAAAATGTACATCATTGTGTGCACTGACTACTTAACAAAGTGGGTGGAAACCAAATATGTCAAGGTAGCCATAGAAGAGAAAGTGGTTGAGTTCTCATGGGAGAATGTGTTTTACAATTTTGGATACCCTAGAGAGCTAGTCACCGATAAGTGCACTCAATTCACCTCACACATGATTGATAGTTTGTTAATACAGCATAGTATCAAGCACAGGAAGTCCACTCCTTACCACCCTCAGGCCAATGGACAAGTAGAAGTCACCAACAGAGCGTTGGAAATCATTCTGACCAAAGTGGTGAGCATCAATAGGAAGTATTGGGCTAATGGACTATGGAGGCCACTTGGGCCTAAAATACAAACTAGATGACAACGAGTAGCTTCACCCCTTATGATTTGTTCTATGGGAAGAAGGATATGTTATCCATTGGGTTTGAGTATAACACTTAAGGACAACAACAAATTTGGATGTAGATGTTACAATGGCATAGCAGGAGACACTGCTCCAACTCAATGGGTTAGATGAATTTAGGATACAGGGCCTCCTGCATTGAAGTACAAAGAAAGGTCTATCATGAAAAGAATAGCAGAGACAAATTGTTTCAAGAAGGCGATTGGGCTCTATTGTATGACTCCAGGTTCAAGGATTTCAAAGGCAAGTTGATGACCAGATGGCTGGACCCATATGTGAAAGAAAAGTGCAATGATAATGGGGCTATTCAGATAAGAACCATTGATGAATAAGGTATGCCATTGATTTTAAATGGGTATAGATTGAAAGTCTATAGAAAGCCTTTCTGAAAGAAGGAGTTCATCAGTAGTATTAGTATGACAGTAATGGTGATTGAAGGAGTTTCGACTGCCACCTCACCATGTTTTGAAGACGGTCTAATATTTGAAACAAAGAGGCAATACGAGACCTAGGTGAAAACCTTCTTGAGGCAACTGAGGCCCACTCTTGGGTTGAAAACCTCCTAGAGGTAGCCCAAGAGTTTAACAGGAAAAGAGAAAAATGAAAGACCCCTAGGTGAAAACCTCCTTTGAGGCACCTAGGGTAGGTGACTAGGATGAAAACATCCTTTGAGGAAACCTGGTTGTCTTTGAAAAAAGAAGAAGATAAAAAGCACAAAAATAATGCCAAGGACCTAAAACCTGCCCACTGATAACAATTATGGTTTTTTCAGGTTTTCAAGAAGATAATGGACACAGAGATTAGAGGGCAGCAAGCCATGCAAAACTCCATGTTTTTCTTCATTCATTTAATCTCCTCCATGACCCCCATGTTCATTCATCCATACTCATCTCCAACCATAGAAAAATCCAATTTTATAGCAATTATGTGACTTCTACATGATTTCCTGTAGTTACTACAAGAGTTTCCTGTAGTACTACAGGAAGTCTTGAAAATCTATAGGAATGGGAGTCTGATGGAAAATTCATGATAAAGGCCTATTTTACATAGAAAAAGGAGGCCATTGACTTCACCACATCTCAACCAACACCCCTTCATGACCATGTCACCCTCTGTGTCCATAAAACAAAGTCTACTTAGAAGAAGAAAAAAAATAAATAAATAGAGAAAAATTAAAAAAAGTAAAGAGAAGAAACAAAGAAATATCAAAGGGGCATACCACTAGTAGCCTACCACACCTACCACTCCATGGTCACTATTGGGATAAGGTCCCTAGGAGTTAGTTAACCCAATTTTTGTATAATTTTTTGTAAAAGATGTAAAGTCTCCGCGAAATGTGGATGTGGAGCATGTAGGTAGATAGGAGTCAAAGGGGTCTTAGCCCCTTGTTTGGATCAGTTTTAATATTCTCCCATGGTACATGGACCATGGTATTGTATGGAAGAAGCTATAAGTAGATGAGTCATTGCAAGCTTTAGAGATAACTTGGAAAAAGAATTGTGAACCTTAAATGATTTTTGTTGTTTTGGTCAAGTGCTAAGGGAGGAAGGATTTACTTCCTGTACTTAGGTGAGAAGGGGAAGGCTCCTACAACTGAGTGCGCAAACCCCTACAATTGAGTACATAGGGTGGAAAAGTCTGTAATTTAAATGCTGGAATTGTATAAAGACTATTTTTTAAGAATTATCGTACACTATTATCAATTTTTCTTATGTTATATTTTGTTGCTCAATAATATATTTTAATGAAATAATGTAGAATGATGTGCATAACTACAAAATCTAACTTATTTATGCATGTTTTAAGTATTTATCTATGTTTTTGAAGTTAAGGGTTGATTCTATTATGTTTTCTGATGAATTGGATAGATCTGCATGAAATCAGATCTAGGTTTATTCATTGATGCATGAAAGTAGGTAATTTCCTGTTTATGGTCCGCAAAGACTAATCGTAGACCTTTGCGAAGGTCTACAATCCATTTTAACAGAGTTACAGTAAAAATCCCTAGAAATATATTGATCTGTGTGAAGGTAGATCTGAACTATCAGAGCTTTGGAACCACTAATCACGTGCCCCTAGATGCAAAAACTTGGTTCTAGCATCTCTGAATACTGCTTCGGGTGAGACTGTAGCTTGTGCTATGCAGGTTGTTGCTGAAAGGGCTAATAGTTAGTGTTTTGTTGGTTGCCACAAAAAACTTTGAACCTCCTTTAGGACTTGTTAAGCCAACAAATTGTTCCATTGCCGGGATTGGAACATATATGAGAGATGTGCAATAAATGGTTTCCTACAAAGAAAGAGCTTGATAAGTGGATTGATCAAAAATCGCATGCGTTTGGAACTCAGGAGAACATAAGCCCTAATTTATCCAAGGAGCAGTGGTTGCAAATATTTTTGTACATGAATGAGACCAACGTGTTCTTATGTTTCTTCCTTGAAGAACTATACGAGTGGTTGTGTAAATTGGTCGATAGTCAAGGGACGTGGAGGCTCAAAGGCCCTATAGTGTGGACTCCTGAATTGGTACGATGTATGTGTTAGAGCCTAGATTTACCTCAGGCTGAAAAGGTAAGCTTCTAGGTCCACATCAAACCACACTCAGCCTCGTAGCTAGCTCTACGAGGACAGGAGAGGGATCTCTCCGGGTCAATCTCAGCAAAAGATAACTGGATGGGGCTTGAGATGACCAATTTAACAACTAATCTTAGGCTAGGTATGAAGTGCAAGGATTTGAATTGAGTTTTTGGGGGTTTTGAGTTGGAAAATGGGAGAGGCAAATTTGGGTCCGGGGATGAGACACAGTTTTTACAGAGTTTTGATTGGGGCAAGGAAGGCAATTGTTTTTATGCTTTAGAATGAATAAATGAATGGATCAGACTAGTGAGGAGCCAAGGAGGGAAAGATAGTCTCGAGATTCCTCCTCAAACAGATGAAAACATTGAAAATTAAACAAAAGTTCAAAGCAGAGCACAACAGTCCAGTGAATTCTAATTTAATCACTCATTTGTTTAATTTCAGAAGCAAAGAGAAGGGAAAATGATACACATAACCATCAATGCACTTAAAAGTACATAGAGAAAAACACCATCAAAACACAGAGCCACATGGATACCAACAAGTGCTGCAAAACCCTGGTCTTTCCTTAGCCAAAAATGCAGAGATAGAATGTATAATGATGTGCTAAGCAATCCCAAGTGTCCAACCCTGACAATGACTTAGAAAATACATGATATAGACTAGCCCAATCCATTACCTTACCTATAGGGGTTGAGCTCATCGTTCTATGAGTTATTTCAACCAATTCTAAACAAAACACTGAAGTCTAGGCAATCAAACAACTTGCCTCTATAAGGTAGGAAACTGATTCATTCATTAAATTTTCACTTTTTAATGAATGAATCCTCTAGAACAAGTGAATAGGTGAAAAAATTACATCATATTCATCAAGTTACATCAAGATAGGTCAATAATTACATCAAAAAGCAAAACTAGTCAAAACTGGCCGAATTTCTGAGTTGGAAGGTGAAAGATTCGGCAAAAATCCTCTACGCCCCGCCTGATTCTCTTTTCGCCGTGCCACGTTGGAATTGAATATGAGGCACTTCTAGAAGTCAAAATTGAGCCCAAGATAGCTTGTTGGAAAGACATGCCTGTCTACTTTCCAACCCAAGTGGAATTGTTCAATTTGGTGTCCATTTTCACCTTCAAAACTTTAATCTCCCAAGACTGCTTCTTGTGTGTCAAAATAGGGGTAGTGAGGTCATTTTTTGAGTGTTTTTGACCTCTTGGGGACTCAAAACTTCCCCAAACTTCTTGGACATGCACTAGAAGTCATGATTTTTCATGAAAAATCCAAAAATATAAAGTTTTTGAAATTTGGAGCCCTCTAGCAAAAGCGAGTGCCACGTGGCACGACGCATAGGGAGGCAAAACCTGTTTTTCAGTGCAAAAATTTTCAGAATGCAAAAATTGCTCCAAATTTCTTGAAATTTGGGCAGTACTTTCTATGTCAAGTATCATGCTAGGCTAAAGAGGCTTTAGCCAATATCCGAAGGTGATCATGCTCCTTTTTCCTCTTTTGCTTCTTTATTGCCTTCTTCAATTTTGCCTTTAGATTTCTTATTCGTGCCTTGGAACTCATATTTCACGCCCTGTAATGGAAAGCCATGTGTCTCAACAATGCTTTGTCCCTATCATCCTTTTCCAGTAATCTCTCTAGGTGGATGTTGATTCTCTCGAGCCAAGACTCCCGATCATCATTAATCTCTAGCTCCAATGAAGTGAGCTCAATCCTTCTCCTTTGGGCAACTTGGCGATTCTCGCGGATGTTTTGTAACTCCATGATTATTTGCTGATCTTCCAAATACTTGTTCCTTTGCTCCAAGTATTTCATAGTCCACTTATCCCTCTCCAAGTCAAGGGACAAGGTTGTGATCTCTGTCTGCTGCTCCTGGATGATCTCTCTAAGATGTGCATTTTGCGTGCCCATGTCTGTAAGATCATCCTGAACGAGAATGAAGTCAGTCTCTCGCTCACCTGAAGGCCCCTCGTCCTACATTGGCCTCTTGCCTCTATCCTGTACCTATGGTGCTAATGTCGGAAGCGAGGCCCCTTCCACCTCGGGTGGAGATAACACTCGCTTTGCAGCTGCAAATAACTTCCTCGTGCCCTTCTGATAAGTAATGAAAACTGGCATAGTAGTAGTGTGTGGATCATGACCTTCTCACTGATGAGAAGGTCCACCAGTCTCAATCCCAACCTCTGAAGATCCCTTTGAAACTCTAAAAAGGTCACAAGAGATGAAATCATCCCATGTGATGCCGTGTAATCCAAGCTGATGAACCACCAAAATCTTGATGAGAGCAAAATGGAAAATATTGTTGAACTGCTGCTCAGGGGTCTTGTGTTGCACAAGGGCAGTCATCCTCTCTATGTTCTGGCATATGAAATAGGGAATGTTCATCATCCTTACCCGGGTGAAATGCATGAGTAACCTGATGTGATAAGCATATAGTTGGGAGAAGCGACCTTCACAACTGAAATACTTCATGATTAATTTCATTAGTGGAGCATACTCGTCTTTGAGATATCGGAAAGAGAACACTCTCTTTAGCTGCCTCAAGAAAGCGGGTTTAATATATTTCTCATAATGTGGCCGGTCAATCTTCTGCCTCTTGTTCCATGGTTCCCTGATGTTAGGTATGCCAGTTGCTAATGAGATAGAATCTGGTGTAAGTGTGAAAGTGACACCAGCCAAGGTAACTTTATCACCATGCAAATGCAACACAAATAAGTGAGCCAACTCATGATGGACTTGAACAGTAGCAACCTTCTCACAAAATTCATAACATGACTGAAACTAGAAGCAAGAGATGGCAAGAGGGTAGGCCTACAATTCTGTAAGGGTGATCAGTTCTTCTCTAACATGTCTGCCACCTTTATGAGGCCTCCGGGGTGCATGTCCCTCCATGGGTGAGTCACTTTGGGTCTCCACTTCATAATCAGATGAATGACTGGATGACATAACTGCTGCTATACAAACTGCCTTGGAGAAATAGATGCTGGTGATAAAACTGTGTTGCACTGCTCTTTGTGATGTGGTTGAATTCTGCCACCAAGGGGAAAAATGCAACAAGGGACTATTAGGAAGAGGGAAAGTAGTAAGGGATTAGGGACTATTGGAACTATGGGGATTAGGAAAATGTAGGAGGGTTTTGAGGGATTTGATGTATGGGGTTAGTGTTGGGTTGTGTTATATTATTTCCACATAGTTAACAGGGGGTTTGAGGGGTACCCGTAACCCCACTTTATGGGGTCCGGGGCAGCGCCCCGGAAAATTTTTGTTTTTGACCCTATGTTAGGTTGGGCGGACCCACCTATGGTTTTGTGCATGATTTTCGCACATGTTTTTTGGACGCGATGGTTTTCTGTCCATAGTTTTGGACATGATGGTTTTTCAGTCCATGGTATTGGATGCTTCGGCATGTATAAATATGTATTGTAACATTGAAAGGAACATAATGAAAAGTCAAGCTGGTAGTCCCGGTTTTGGGATCCAGTGGGAAATATCTGTGTATATGTGTTTTATGTGTTATGCTCTCGCATTTTTATTTTTCATGTGATTTAGAACTCGTATGCAGGTAATTTCTGTATGGGGTTAAAACCTACAGTTAGGAATTGTTGTGTAGGGTATGAGGTGTTGGGTTTGAGAATTTGGGAAAAAGAATGTAAGAGAAGGAATTAATGAACTTATGGGGGGGGGTAGGAAATTGAGGAATGATGAAAACAAGGGAGAAATGGGATGGAGGAGTGACTTTGGTAGCAAAACAGTGAATTTGAAACCTTGGCAGCAAGTTTTCTCGAGGTACTTTAGAAGGAGGGTTTGATATGTTTGTTCAACCATTATCATCCATAAACCACCATCACTTATCACAAAATTGGATGAAACATCAAGAAGAAGGCTCTACATAGAAAATCTGCACAAGTGATGGGCAATTTAGAGGAATTGTGAGCAGTTTCGGGCTTTCAGGTGTATGCGCCACGCCGCATACCCAATGCACCGTGTCGTCCCAGTGCACCACGCCCACGTAAATTTACACTGCGTGGTTTCTCCTAATGCACCGCGCCACCTGCTCTATGCGCTACGCTAGTCACCCAATGCGCCACGCACTTGTTTTTGACCGATTTCTCCCAATTTCTCTTGCTTACCTCCAAACACAACTTTGCTTTGCTTCCAAGAGTGCAGATGAACTTTGCAATTTGAAGAAATGACTTATAAACTAGGAGATTTTAAGATTTGGCTCATAAAACCTACTTTCATAATATTTGCAAATGACTTTATCTTTAAACTTTGTTTTTGCTTGCACTTTGATTTTTGGCTGAATGATGAAACTCTGTCTACTTGTGCAGGGATGATTGGCATGAAATTTCGGCAAAGGATGACCAGGGCTGCGCCTGAAATACCTCATGACTAAAAAATTTAAAAATTACATATTTATTACAAACCATAAATTTGATGATTTCTTCTTCAAAACATAATTTTGAAGAAGAATCATGATCAAACATATTGACGATGAATTTTTGCAATGAAAACTGATTTTGAACCTCCCTCATGTGCCTGTGGACATTATTAGACTTTTTGAAGATGAAAACCTAGACCTAATACCTAGTGACCAAATTTTGCTTGAAGACTCACTAAAATGACAAAATTTGACCTTGACACCTTAAAATCACTTTGTAAGAGCATGTTTGATCACTGGAGGAAGGCTGCAAAGACTGACACTAACATTGGCTCCAACGGGGATGGTAGCTCCTTGGAGGTGCCAAGAACTACAGATCTCTGGAAAGCAGAAAGTGCCTTTGTCCATTGGGCTATGGAGTCAACATCTTGGCAAAAAAAACATCAAAACTCAAGACTCAAGATTCATAAAATGAAATGAGTAAGAACTAAGACTAACTCAAAACTGAAAGAAGTACTTACAAATCCTTTAAATGGCAGCAAATCATTGAGTTTTGAGGGTTTCAAATCATGACGACGACCACCTGCCTACTGATGAAACATGTAGAATCATGTGAAGTGGGCCTTCCAATGTAACCAATCCAACAAATGGTTACTCAATGAAATTCTGCTCTCTGTTTCCTCGAGCAGGCAGAACGATGTATAGGTAGACAACTCACAATAATAATTGAAACCAAGGCTTATGCTAACAAACCAACCAACATTCATCTTCTCTGGTGCTTGCAAAAGAATGTCGAAAGGATCTTGAAAATCCTGAAGCACTAGCTTGTCTTGAGATCCAACAGAAAAAATACAAGTACTCCCTTCATTCTGATCTGAAAGAACAACTGGTTGCTAAGTGATAGGAAGGCACAAAGAGGTATAAGTTTCTGCCATTTGAGTGTTAGCTATAAATTCCTTGACCATGAGGAATTCTGGCATATTGTCTCTCTCAGGCTAATATTCCTGAATTTCACGGTCAAGGTCATTCTTGAACAGAAAACAATCTTCAAGATTATCAAACATGACAGCCTTATCATCTTCATGAAAGAAAATATTATCTGTTTGCTAATCTATAAAGCTAATTACAAGACTTTCATCATTTTCAAAAGAGGAAGAACTTTCACCAACACCTTCTTGACCATGTGAAAACTGCAGACTTGTGTTAACTTGAGCTGTAACATGACCTTTCAGGAGTCGAGCTATTTCATCTTTAGACAAAGGAGATAACACTTTTTGTTTTCTTTTGCTCAAGCAATTATTGTCTTCATGAAATAACTTTTCAAAACATGAAAAACATGAATTACAGTCCTCAATTCCATGATCTTCTGAAATTTGAAAGAATATTTTTCACTTACTTGAACAATGATCCCATCTTGTTTTCTATGAAATGACTTGAATACCTCCTCATGAAGGCTTTGACCAATAACTTTGTCTTCTTCATTCCAGATGATCTCAATAGTAGAGCTCTCCTTCATGGGATTCAGCACAAGGTAGTCTTGATCATCACGATCTGAATCTAAATCTGAATTGGTCAACTTGACTTTATCACATTCTAAAATTGAAACTTGACTTTCCTGCACACTGTCTTCTTCTATGGATAGATTTGAAATAAAAACTTCTCTTTCATCATTTTCCATTGCACTAAGATCTTGATCCGGCTGCAAAGTTTCCTGAGCATCTTGATGAGTATCCTCTAAGCTCTCTTTATGCTGCTGAAATGGATTTTCGTACAAGGCTTCCATGATCTCATCATCTTCATAATATCTCTCAAGGCTTTCAATAAAACTATAAGCATGTTTGCAATAGTCCTGAACTAAATTTAATGATGGATAAGATTCTTTAAAGAACATGGTATGAAAAACCTTCAAACAATAAATACAAGCAGGCATCAAAATTTCATACCAAGATTGGGCTTCACCTTCTAGAGTGGCCAGAAATATCTTCATCAAGCAATCTTCAAGAAAATCAACCTTCAACTTGCGAATATGCATGTGAAATCTAACCAAATGTAAAGCAGCATCCTTCCTATCATCATCTTTAAACGTAGGCAAATTCCTTTGCCAATCTACTTTCGAAATTTTGTTTGGAAAACCTGGAATGTGATCTCAGCTCATGGGGACGTATCGTCTTGCAACCCGTTCCATCTTGAAAATCTTAAAGCTACTGATCTTCCTGCAGTGGAGTCACCATGAAGCATTGACTTCTAGATTTTTCAGCAAATGGATTCGCCAGGTGAATGATTTCATCCTTTCTAGTGTCTAATCGTTGTTCACCATCAACCTTCAGATTTTAACTTTGATACATGTACTGGGGCAAGACAATCTACAAGTCAAGTGGCACGTTCACAAGCTAGACTGGAGATTGACTAAAGCAACGTTTATCTACTTCGCTGATGCATAGAAAAATAGTTTTGAAGGCTACCTGGCGTGACTTCAGGCTCTGTCTATAGCTTATAAATCAAATGACATCAACAAGCAAACCATTTTCTTCCCTAGTGGAGTCACCACTATGTTAGAGCCTAGATTTACCTCAGGCTGAAAAGGTAAGCTTTTAGGTCCACATCAAACCACGCTCAGCCTCGTAGCTAGCCCTACGAGGACAAGAGAGGGCTCTCCACAAGTCAATCTCAGCAAAAGATAATCGGATGGAGCTTGAGATGAACAATTTAACAACTAATTTTAGGCTAGGTATGAAGTGCAAGGATTTCAATTGAGTTTTTGGGGGTTTTGAGTTGGAAAATGGGAGTGGCAAATTTGGGTCCGGGGATGAGACACAGTTTTTGCAAAGTTCTAATTGGGGCAAGAAAGGAAATTTTTTTGATGCTTTAGAACGAAGAAATGGATGGATCAGACCAATGAGGAGCAAAGGAGGGAAAGAGAGTCTCGATAGTCCTCCTCAAACAGATGAA
This sequence comes from Pinus taeda, assembly GCA_000404065.3. NCBI lineage: Eukaryota > Viridiplantae > Streptophyta > Pinopsida > Pinales > Pinaceae > Pinus > Pinus taeda. Next base: position 43,318 of record APFE031546781.1, on the reverse strand, counting down.
AACATTGAAAATTAAACAAAAGTTCAAAGCAAAGCATAAGAGTCCAGTGAATTCTACTTTAATCACTCATTTGTTTAATTTCAGAAGAAAGGAGAAGGGAAAATGATACACATAACCATCAATGAACTTACAAGTACATAGAGAAAACACCATCAAAACACAGATCCACATGGATCCCAACAAGTGCTGCAAAACCCTGGTCGTTCCTTAGCCAAAATTGCAGAAATAGAATGTACAATGATGTGCCAAGCAATCCCAAATGTCCAACCCTGACAATGACTCAAAAAATACATGATATAGACTAGCCCAACCAATTCCCTTGCCTCTAGGGTTCAATCTCATCATTCTAGGAGTTGTTTCAACCAATTCTAAACAAACCACTGAAATCTAGGCAATCAAACAACTTGCCTCTATAAGGTAGGAAACCGATTCATTCATTCAATTTTCACTTTTTAATGAATGAATACTCTAGAAAAAGTGAATAGGTGAAAAAATTACATCATATTCATCAAGTTACATCAAGATAGGTCAATAATTACATCAAAAATCAAAACTAGTCAAAACTGGCCGAACTTTTGAGTTGGAAGGTGAAAATTTTGGCAAAAAACCTCTATGCGCTGCGCCTGATTCTCTATGCGTCGTGCCACTTTGGAGCTGAATTTGAGGAACTTCCCGAAGTCCAAATTGAGCCCAAGATAGCGTGTTGGAAATCCCTACCTGTCTAAGTTCCAACTCGAGTGGAATTTTTCGATTTGGTGTCCATTTTCCATTTCAAAAATTCAATCTCCCAGGATTGCTTCCTATGTGTCAAAATAGGGGTAGTGAGGTCATTTTTTGAGTGTTTTTGACCTCTGAGGGACTAGAAAAAGCACATAGGGAAGCAAAAGCGAGCGCCATGTGGCGCGGAACATAGGGAAGCAAAACCTGCTTTTCAGTGCAAAAAAATTCAAAAATGCAAAAATTACTCCAAATTTCTTGAAATTTTGGCTGTAACTTCTAAATCAAGTGTCATTCTGGGCTAAAGAGGCTTCGGCCAATATCCGAAGGCGATCATGCTCCTTTTGCCTCTTTTGCTTCTTTATTTCCTTCTTCAATTTTGCCTTTAGATTTCTTATTCGTGACTTGGAACTCATATTTCACGCCCAGTAATGGAAAGCCATGTGTCTCAACAATGCTTTGTCCCTATCTGCATTTTCCAGCAATCTCTCCAGGTGGATGTTGATTCTCTCGAGCCAAGACTCCCGATCATCATTAATCTATTGCTCCAATGAAGTGAGCTCAATCCTTCTCCTTTGGGCAGCTTGGCGATTCTCACAGATGTTTTGTAACTCCATGATTGCTTGCTGATCTTCCAGCTACTTGTTCCTTTGATCCAAATATTTCATAGTCCACTTAGCCCTCTCCATGTCAAGGGACAAGGCTGTGATATCTGTCTGCTGCTCCTGGATGATCTCTCTAAGATGTGCGTTTTGCAAGCCCATGTCTGTAAGATCATCCTGAACAAGAATGAAATCAGTCTCTTGCTCACCTAAAGGCCCCTCGTCCTACATTGGCCTCTTGCCTCTATCCTGTACCTGTGGTGCTAATGTCGGAAGCGAGGTCCCTTCCACCCTAGGTGGAGATAACACTCGCTTTGCAGCTACAAATAACTGCCTCATGCCCTTCTGATAATTAATGAAAACTGGCATAGTAGTAGTGTGTGGATCACGACCTTCTCGCTGATGAGATGGTCCACTAGTCTCATGCCCAACCTCTGAAGGTCCCTATGAAACTCTGAAAAAGTCACGAGAGATGAAATCATCCCAAGTGATGCCCTGTAATCCAAGCTGATGAACCACCAAAATCTTGATGAGAGCAAAATGGTAAATATTGTTGAACTGCTACTCAGGGGTCTTGTGCTGCACAAGGGTGGTAATCCTCTCTATGTTCCGGCATATGAAATAAGGAATGTTCATCATCCTTACCCAGGTGAAATGCATGAGTAACCTAATGTGATAAGAATATAGTAGGGAGAAGCGACCTTCACAACTGAAATACTTCATGATTAGTTTCATTAGTGGAGCATACTCATCTTTGAGATATCAGAAAGGGAACACTCTCTTTAGTTGGCTCAAGAAACCGGGTTTAATATATGGCTCATAATTTTGCCGGTCAATCTTCTGCCTCTTGTTCCATGGTTCCTCGATGTTAAGTATGCTGGTTGCTAATGAGATAGAATCTGGTGTAAGTGTGAAAGTGACACTAGCCAAAGTAACTCGATCACCATGCAAATGCAATACAAATAAGCGAGCCAACTCATGATGGACTTGAACAGTGGCAACCTTCTCACAAAATTCATAACATGACTAACTAGAAGCAAGAGATGGAAAGAGGGCAGGCCTGCAATTCTGTAAGGGTGGTCGGTTCTTCTCTAACATGTCTGCCACCTTTATGAGGCCTACGGGGTGCATGTCCCTCCATGGGTGAGTCACTTTGGGTCTCTACTTCATAATTGGATGAATGACCGGATGACACAACTGTTGCTATACAAACTGCCTTGGAGAAATAGATGCTGGTGATAAAATTGTGTTGTACTGCTCTTTGTGATGTGCTTGAATTCTGCCACCAAGGGGAAAAATGCAACAAGGGACTATTAGGAAGAGGGAAAGTAGTAAGGGTTTAGGGACTATTGGAACTATAGGGATTAGGGAAATGTAGGAGGGTTTTGAGGGATTTGATGTATAGGGTTAGGAATTTTTTTGTAGGGTATGAGGTGTGGGGTTTGAGAATTTGGGAAGAAGAATGTAGGAGAAGGAATTAATGAACTTATGAAATTAGGGGGGGGGGGGGTTAGGAAATTAAGCAATGATGAAAACAAAGGAGAAATGGGATGGATGAGTGACTTTGATAGCAAAACAGTGAATTTGAAACCCTGATAGCATGTTTGCTTAAGGTACTTTAGAAGGAGGGTTTGAAATGTTTGTTCAACCATTATCATCCATAAACCACCATCACTTATCACAAAATTGGATGAAACATCAAGAAGAAGGCTCTACCTGGAAAATCCACGCAAGTGATGGGAAATTTAGAAGAATTGTGAGCAGTTTTGGTCTTTCAGGTGTATGCGTCGCACTGCATACCCAATGTGCTACGCCGTCCAAATGCATTGTGCCCGTGTAAATTTACACTGTGTGGTTTCTCCCAGTGTGCCGCACCTCCCCAGTGTGCCGCGCCACCTGCTCTATGCGCCGCGCTAGTCACCCAATGCGTCACACACCTGTTTTTGACCGATTTCTCCCAATTTCTCTTACTTACCTCCAAACACAACTTTGCTTTGCTTCCAAGAGTGCAAATGAACTTTGCAATTTGAAGAAATGACTTATAAACTAGGAGCTTTTAAGATTTGGCTCATAAAACCCACTTTCATAATATTTGCAAATGAATTTATCTTTAAACTCTATTTTTGCTTGCACTTTGATTTTTGGCTGAATGATGAAACTCTGTCTATTTGTGCAGCGATGATTGGCATGTAATTTCGGCAAAGGATGACCAGGGATGCGCCTGAAATACCTCATGACTAAAAAGCTTTAAAAATTACATATTTATTACAAACCATAAATTTGATGATTTCTTCTTCAAAACATGATTTTGAATAAGAATCATGATCAAACATATTGACGATGAAATTTTGCAATGAAAACTGATTTTGAACCTCCCTCATGTGCGTGTGGACATTATTAGACTTTTTGAATATGAAACCCTAGACCTAATACCTAGTGACCAAATTTTGCTTGAAGACTTACTGAAATGACAAAATTTGACCTTGACACCTTAAAACCACTTTGTAAGAGCATGTTTGATCACTGGAGGAAGGCTGCAAAGACTGACACTAACAGTATGGAGGTGTGAGGGAGAAATATCACACGGGATGTGGATCACTAGATTAATCACACATTGGGAAGCTTTGTGACTTATTTCACGATCGATGGAAATATCAGCTATAGAGAAGCAGAGTGAAAAATCTTTAAAGGACTGTGAGGTAAGTATTTGAAATCATTGAAGACCTAGATTAAAATGTTTTTATGTGAAATGAGGGTTATGCAATTACCTTGATTATTGGGGATATGCAATGTGGGAGATTATTTAGAAGAAATGGAGGATCCAACCCAAAATATAGTCCTCTCATTGAACCCCCTTGAAGCGACGACTAAGGGATAGTGTTGACTACACTGTGAAGTGCAGTTCAGTTAATTACGCAGGGTATTCTGAGGATACCTAATCTCTCCACTCCACCTCATACAGCTACGCCTTCACCCCCTCCATCTCCACTTCCACCATTCAACATGGAGAATGGGATGACGATGTCGATCTTTAAAGGAACAAGGACTAAAGACCCATAACAATTTTGGTTTGACGTAGATGCTATTTGGATAGAACAACAGATCATAGACAATAATATTAAGAAAGCACATTTTGTTACATCATTACAGGATCACACATTAACATGGTATATCAAGTATTACATTGATAATCCCAACACGTGGTTGAAGATACCCAGGTAGCTTTGAAAAAGGAGTTTAGTAAGCTTAAGTCAAAGGCATAGTCAGTAATTGAATTTAAGGAAATCCGACATAAGGTCGATGAGACACCTTAGGACTTTGATTAGAGGTTGAAGTGCCTGATTGGGTAGGCTAATATGTTAATATCATATTTAAAACATCGCGACTGGTTTATAACATCACTCTTGCCACACTTAAGAATACCTCTATCACAACAAAAAATAGAAACACAAGTGGAAGCCTTGGATATCGCGATGAGGCTGGATGCATCGCCTATTCAAGATACGAACCTTGGGGTGCAACATATTCATTTTTAGCTGGAAAGCCTGCACTTGGAGTTTCAGAGCTTGAAGAAAGGAAGGGAAGCTCAGTCGGAGGTGCACGCTGAGATACAACGTTTGGAATGTAAGAGCCATGGACATGATAAGGACCATTTCCTGGTCTTCAAGAATTATATTATAGGTGAGGGCATGTGCCCCTGAAAAAAGAGAATAATGTTGGGACAAGTGCGAGCATTGTGCTATGGTGCATTATCTGTCAGGTTATAGGGAAACATGCTCCTGATAACTGCCATCTATTGCAGAAGTTTGTACATACCCTTCAATAGTTATTTTTCAATTTCTGTAAGTTTGTAGGACATGATGAATGTCATTGTAGGAGTTATGAGCTGATGATGGATCAAACACCTACCTATAGAATGCAGGTAGATAACTAGCCTCAGGATCAAGGCGCAAGATTAGCATGCGGAGGATTCCAAGGCTGAGGAAGAGGAAGAGGCACTAGACCAAGACAAGGGTGTGGGAAGGTAATCTGCTATAACTGTGGTGAGGTAGAGCACTTCGCACGAGATTGTACAAATCCCACGCATCCCTCATGTCAATACTATCGATAGTTTGACCATGTTATAGAGGAATGTCTCATCCTTATGGAAAACATGCAAAAAAAGGTGCAACCCCAGCAGCCTATGCAAAACCTTCAGATGATGAGGACAAAGCCCACAAGGAGGATCAAAGTGTAAATATCGTGTTGAGAAGTGGTATAAAAGCTAGTGTAGATAAAGGTAAGTAGCCTGAGGAATATGGATGGGTGCGCAAGTATTTTGAGGAGGAAATAGTTTTTGATCTCAATCGAGCTAAGGAGACCTTCATGGAAGCAAAGAAAAACATTTCTAAGTCTCCACCTAAGGAAGTCATGAGAAAACAATAGAGACTAGTGCGACATAGGAGGTAGATCCTTAAATACTAGCTACTTTCTTGCAGACTTGTATGATGTTATTGCACGACCAGAAGGCAGTAGAAGGATTGCAAGACTTCATATATAAGTGCACTAATAAGGAAAATAATCCTACTAAAAAACACACATTAAGAAAGATTGGGGTTGAACCTTAGGATTACCCTCCATTGACATTTGTTCTCATCTTTGTCTCTTGATTTATCACAAAACTACATATCCAATCAATGATAACTGTTATATTTTGTCTTTGGAAAGCATTAAAATGATCACCATATTATATTTTCATGCTCTTTCTATTTTAGTAGATTTTTGCGAATTAGCTACAGAACACAGCCTATTCTGCAGCTAATTGTGGATTCCATAGCTACTCTCATGGTTTGGCAGGTTACAGGTGTCAAATGAAGAACTGGGCCACATGGGCATCTCCAGAATCATCTGCACATGGATTCTATCCTACTCAAGCATGCCTAATGTCATGGTCAAAGATGGAGTCAAATACATTATCTAGTAGCAGTAGGACTCTTGATTTTCTCTTCCATGGCTAACCAAGAGTATAATAGTTCTGTTGAAGAGTTAACGCGGATTAAGCCACTTGTAGCTAATTAGAAGTTGAGGAGTTAACGTAGATCAGGCCACCTGTAGCTGAACAAAAGTTTAACAGTCTCATTACAATTCAAATTAAGCCACTTGTAGCATGTATTATTATAAACAATCATGATAGATTCAGATCAAGCCACCTATAACAAGATTTTCTCTTAGAAAATTATGTTGTTTTTCTATAAATATCAGTTGAATGAGACCGAGATGTAGTTAGAAGCTAGAAGGAATTACAGGCTTTTGTTAAATACTCTGTTCAAACTTCGTTTTGTTGATAATAAGAACTTTGTTTTGTCAATGGTGGTTTAAAAGTGCATCTTTAATTAGTTGTCATCTAGCCACATCAGTTGCAAAGGCCCCCTGCATTGAAGGAGGTTTTTCACTTGTTGTTTTCATTTTAATTTCTATTACTCTATTTTATGCAAGTCTGTTTTCTCTAATTTTGTTTCATTTCAGTCTGTAACCAATAGTGTAAGGATAAAAATCACAACTGTGCAAGTCTTATTATTCTGAGATATTGTATGAGAAATGACTGAATGAAAAATGAAGTAATGAGAATACACAATTGCTTAGCTTCTTACTGTTTTTATTACTCATTTTCTTAGTATAGAACTATCAATTATCTATCTTAATCGATGTTCTCAAAACCATTTTGAAATGATGACAATTCTAACTTAATTGGTTGAATATCTAATTCATGCAATGATTGAGCTTACTCAACACATTGTTAGTTTTACAAACTATCATCTTTTCTTTTCTATCTTCAGGGCATTACTTAGTTGCATCACTTGACATTCCAAAAAATCATTTCAAGGATATTGATTCTATCATATTCCAAAATTTAATGGTTGAATGGATAAATGAATGCAATTATTGAATTACCTTCTACATCAGTATGACTTTTGGTTTTAAGAATTAGATTCATGGATTAAGACTAAATGGTAGAAAAGATAGATGCTATGTTTCTCTTATTAGGTCCTAACTAGTTAAAAATGATTCTTAGTCCATTTTTAGGAGATTAGACTAACTTAGGAACCTATCCTTCCTTTAAAACTCATTAGATCCATGTAATCTCTCATAGATTGTATATTCTTAGACATCAAAGAATAGAAACCCCCAAAACAAACATAAAAATACAAAACAATGAAGTAAGAGAAAAGTTAACTAAGCACATATAGTGCATCACACTTCGTCAGTCTACAAACCTCGGTTGATAATTCATGTAAGAAATTTGGGACACTAAATTGACTAAACATTTTGGTGTCATTTCTGGGGAAGAGTAATTAAGTAACCTTATCTCTTACATTTAAAAAAAATGATATTCTTAGAGAAAGAGATTCTAGGGGTAGATTCATAGCTAGAGACAAGAGTTCAATTCCTACAAAACCACCTACTCCACTAAGACTAAGAAGAGATACACCTCCATCTCAAGCTCATATTCCTAGCCATAGGCCTCCTAAAGTTCTAAGGTTATAAATTCAATCAAGAGGATCTCCTACTTCATCTACTGAGGTAGTCCTAGAGGAGGAAAATCTTGGATCTCCAACAGAAGAAGTAGCCTTTTTCACCTCTACAGGGGAACATATTGTAGTTGAATAACCAAGAATACCTAGTGAAGAAGAATAAGTAGAACCTCTCTTCCACATACCATTAATAGAGGAACCAAAGGAAGAGCAATTAACCTTGCAGGTTGAATCTTATATTAACTATGACGAAACTATAATGGCAAAAGAAGGAGAGGATGGAGAATTCTCACTGTTTGGAGGAGGAGGAGGCAGAGGAAGAGGTAGAGGAAATAATGGAGAAGGAAAAGGAAGTAATGGAAGAGGAAGAGGAAATATGGAAGTTGATAATTCTTTTGGATTCCCTATAGTTGATGAAGAAACAGATGCCACAATGAAAAATATCTCACCTTCTATCCTCCCAAAGTTTCATGGATTAAAAAGTGAAGACCCTGAAACCTTCTTATTTGAATTTGAAGTCTTTTGTAGAGCTTTTGATTATTTACAAGACTCTAAAAAACTCAAATTGTTCCCTTCAACATTGAAAGGAGATGCTCTAAAATGGTTCATGGGATTGGTCACTCAGTCCATTAGAACATGGAATGACATGAAGAAAGTGTTTTTGGATAGGTATTTGGATTATTGCATGCATATCAATGACAAGGATGAAGTGTTCAAAATGATGCAAAGAGAGGATGAAAATTTAGATTATTTAATTGAGAGATTCAACTATAACTTAAAAAGAGCAAAAATGGAACAATAGATCAAGTTACTTTAAAAGAAAATTTATTAAAAGCCATTAGAGATGAGTGGATAGATATCCTTAACATGATGGGAAAGGGAGACATTATTCAACTCCCATTAAGTGACATACGAGAATTATGTGTTCGTATCTCAAGAGGAAAATCCAAAACTAGGAAAGGTCCAAGAGATCCTTCTCTTGTTAGGGTGAATAAATCTGCAACTGGATCAATGAGTAGGGCAGAAAATGGAAACATGCTTGATGAATTTAAAACAAATATTCTAGGGAGCCTTAGTGAACAGATAGACACCCTTAAGTTACAAAACAAGTAGAAAACTGAGACTGATGCTCTCGCTATTTTCTGTTCCAAATGTAGAAAGAAGCACGCTTTAAGAGAATGCCCTTTAGATGCAAAAGTCATAGAGACTTGTGTGATTTGTTCAGAAAACCATGAGACCAAAAGTTGTCCTTCAATCCCTGGTCTTAAGGTTGCTTTTCAAGAGGAAACAATTTCAAATCCACCAGAGTATCTTTGCTTTGTCTCTAGAAGGCCTTTGCAAGGGCAACAAAATCAAGGTTTTAACAACCAAATGTATATGCAGCCCCTTCCAAATTGGAATTCTTGGCAGCAACCTTGGCCTCAATCTCAATCTCAAACTCAACCTTGGGCTCAAGGAATGTAGAATCCTTATGGAAGATTCTCTCCATAATATCAATACCCTCCATCATATCCAAACTATCCTCCCCAAAAAATTCCTCAACAAAATCAATAACCCCAACTTCAAAACCAAAACCCTCAACTTTCACTGCCATTTCCACAAATACCAAATCAGTTACCTGCCCAACCATTACCTAACCCTAACAATAAAAATCCTCAGACTACCTATATGGTGGAAGGACAACAATTTCAAACTTACATGATCACTCCATTAGATCTCAATGATTTCCAATTGAGTGCTGGTAGGATATTAGAAAAGAAAAAACCTTCCGTGGTTATTCAAGAATAAGAAAATTCTGATGAAGGTTCTCTACAACAAAATAAAAGTTTTGAAGGAACATCTCTTGAAAACCAGAATACTAAAAATGAAAAATAGAAAGAACCAATAAACTCAACTCCTGTCATAGAGCAACAACCAGTATCCACTTCTACACCTCCTTTTCCAGAAAGATTACAAGTTTATAAAGGGGTAGAAAAGCATATTATGTTGCCTAATTATGATTTTCTAGATGAATTGAAAAATGTCTATATCAAAATCCCTTTGTTACAAGCCATTAAGGAGAGTGAATTTCTAGCTAAAATAATAAAGGAGTTGAGCATGAAGAAACCAAGAAGACAAATAAAAGAAGTAAAAAGAATCTAGCTAGCAGGAAAAATAGTAGACATAATGATGGGAAAAATTTCCATACAAAAATATATAGATCGAGGATGTCTAGTTGTAAAAACACATATCAATGGAGTTGAAATCCCAAATACATTGATTGACTTAGGAGAAGCAACAAACATCATGAGCAAACAAACCATGGAACGACTCAAACTTCCCATTCTTCTTTATAAACCTACATTACTGCAATTGAAGATAGATCTGTAATCAAACTAGATGGTTTGTTAGAAGATATTTTAGTGTCCTTAGACTCTTGGGAGTGCCCTGTTGATTTTATGATCCTAACCCCAAAGAAAAATCTAGGAGGACATCCACTTATATGAAGAAGACCTTGGTTGGCTATAACTGATGTTTTCATTAGCTGTAGATTTGGTGATATGTATATCTCTGATGGTAATTCAACTAAGAAATTCACTTTATATCCTCCAGCAAGAACAATCATAGAGATAGATGAAAAAGAATGGATTGATAATGAAAATGATATTCAGCCTCTCTTTACTATTTCAACCATTAGTGAAGATAGTCAAATCTTAAATACAATGTAAAATTTTGAATCATCTCCAGAATATGAACATGATCAGTTTCAAGAAAAATCTAATATTGAATATTTGTCATCTAGGAAGATGTCTCTTTTTTCTATGGAAGAATTTAGTAGCTCTATAGTTGAAATCTTTCTAGGGAAAATATTGAATATAAACAATAACTTGGAAAAATTACAACAGGAAAAGCTAATCAAAACTTTACAACAACATTCTTTTGCATATGCATGGGAATACACTGACATGAAAGGAATTAATCCAAAGACTTGTATACATCACATCTACATTGAGGAAAATTGTAAACCTATCAGACAACCTCAAAGAAGAATGAATCCGAATCTTAGGGAAATTGTGAAAGAAGAGTTGCAAAAATTGTTGAATGTAAATTTTATTTACCCAATTTCAGATAGCCGGTGGGTTTCTCCTTTAGTGATTGTGCCTAAAAAGAATGGTAAATGGAGGGTATGTATTGATTATTGATGGAGGAAATATCTTTTTCCTTTTCCCTTTATAGATCAAGTGTTAGATACAATAGTAGGTAAGAAGTAATTCTCATTCTTGGATGGTTTTAGTCGTTACAATCAGATTCAAGTAGCACGTGAAGATCAAGATAAAACCACATTCACCTACCCATGGGGAACATATGCCTACCACGTACTTCCTTTTGGATTATGCAATGCACCTGCAACATTCCAAAGAGAAGTACTAGGATTTTTTTCTAATCTGATACATGATTATGTAGAGGTATATATGGATGACTTTACAGTTTATTGGAATACATTTGAGGAAGCATTAGAAAATTTGGAGAAAGTTCTTAAAACATGTAAGGAAGCAAACCTTTCACTAAGCCATGTAAAGTGTTTTATGATGTTTACAAAAGGGATTCTTTTAGGACATCACATTTCAGGAGATGGAATTAAGGTTGATAAATCTAAATTTGAAGTCATCTCTAAATTATCAATTCCAAGTTGTCAAAAGGATGTTAGAAGTTTTCTAGGATTCACAGGATATTATAGAATGTTTATGGAAAATTTCACTAAACTAGCATCATCACTCTTCAAATTTCTCACCAAAGATTGTGAATTCAATTAGAATCCTGATCTCCAGTTGGCATTTGAGACTTTGAAAGAAAAATTTTTTGAGGCACCCATCTTAAGATTTCCAAATTGGAAACTACCTTTTCATATTTCAACAGATGCTTCAGATATAGCTCTAGGAGTTGTATTGGGACAAAAATATTTCATCCCTTATGCCATCTATTACACAAGAAAGAATTTGACTCTGACTAAGTTAAATTACACTATAACTGAAAAGGAATTCTTAGTTGTTGTTCATGCTATCAACAAGTTCAGACATTATATAATAGGTTATGAAACTTTTCTTCATACAGATCACTCTGAAATTAGATACTTAATGAATAAATTGATTACTAATGGCAGAGTTACAAGATGGTTATTACTCCTACAAGAGTTCAACATCACTATTTTAGATAGACCTGGAAAACAAAATACAGTTGTTGATTTCTTGTCTAGAATTCAAATATCAAAGATAACACTCTGGTTGAAGATAAATTTCCTGATGAATATCTTTTTGCAGTAAATACTCAAACCCCTTGGTTTGCAGATATTGCTAATTACTTAGTCATAGGAAAATTACCTTCACATCAGTTTCCTAATGAGAAAAGAAGAATCATTCAAACAAGTCCAAATTACTCATGGATTACTAATGAATTGTATAAAACAAGTCTAGATCTCATGATCAGAAGATGTGTTCGAGAAGATGAAATGCCTAAAATTATTAAGGCATGCCATGATGAACCTTGTGGTGGACACTTTTTTGAAAAGAGGACAACCTATAAAATCCTTCATTTAGGATATTATTGGCCGTCAATCTTCAAAGATGCCAAAGAGTGTGTCAAAATGTGTGACATCTGTCAAAGGGTAGGGAAACTTGCTCCTTCAGATCAAATGCCACTACAAACTGAGGTACTCATTGAACCTTTTGAAAAATGGGCCTTGAATTTTGTTGGAACAATTAATCCTCCATCTAAACAAAAGAAGTATATTTTGGTATGCACTGATTATGTCACCAAATGGGTAGAAGTTAAATCATTACCTTTTGCTAATGAGAAATTTGTAGTTAATTTTCGTTTTGAGGGCATCTTCACTTGTTTCGGTTTTCCAAGAGAAATAGTGACAGATCAAGGATCTCAATTTACATTTAAACCGGTTGAAAGACTTGTGGAAAAATACAAGATAAAACATAGGAATTCTACTCCTTAGCATCCACAAGGAAATGGTCAAGTTGAATCTACCAATAAGGTGAGTGAATTAATTCTCACTAAGACTATACATCTACATAGAAGAGATTGGGTAGAAAGGATTCCTGAAGCCTTATGGGCCTATAGAACTACATGGAGGAATACAATATGAGATACTCCCTATGAGCTTGTTTATGGGAAGCAAGTCCTGTTCCCTATAGAGTTTCAAATAAAAACCTTGAAGATGGCAGTCCAATTGGGACTAGATTTATCAGAAGCACAGAAACATAGATTGGAGAAACTCAATGAGCTTGATGAAATCAGGAAAGATGCAGTTCAAAGAACCAGCTTAGTCCAACAACAAAGGGCTAAATGATGTGATAAGTATATCAAGGAGAAGAATTTTTAAGTAGGAGATTGGGCACTTTTTTTTTTTTCAAAATTCAAATATTTTCAAGGGAAGTTTTAGACTCATTGGCTTGAGCCATATGAGATTGAAGAAGTCTTTAATAATGGAGCAATGATAATAAGGACAATAGATGAGAGAAAGATACCTCTTCTTGTAAATGGTCATCGGCTAAAGATATATCATAAGCCAATTTCAAGGGAGGATTTTGTCATTATTTTCCAAGACAACACTGAGATGAAGTTGGTGAAGAAGAATTCTTCTTCTCCACTAACTTAGTTTTCCTATATATATATATATATATATATATATATTATATATATATAATAAAAACATAAAAAATATAAATAAAATGTATAAGTCTGAAAACCAATTGTTCATTGGCTTACTTTTACAGGAAATATAGGGTGAAAATTAGAGATTTCTGACATCCTATATTTCCTATTTTCTTTCTATAATAAGTAGTGACATAAAGCTACATTCATTTCTAGTGTCTAATATGAAAATTCATTTCATTTCATTTCATCTCACTTCACTTTTATTCCATTTCACTGTTTCCATTTTCCTTTCATTACACTCCATTTTCATTTTATTTCACATCCATGTTCCATGGCCATATTTCATATTTATCATGTTCTGCAACTAATTCCATTCTATAGCCAATTTGATTCTACAGCCACATCTCATTCCATAGCCCTGTTCCAAATAAATGTTGATTGCAGGGAATTGAAGAATCTTTTTTTTTGAAGACTGATATGCTAAGAAAGGTATCTACGGATCAACATCAAAGAAAAAAAACAAACAAGTTCCAAGAGGTAAAAGTGATTTTTTTTTTTAAATACCAAGGTTAGAACATAGAATATGTATAATATGGGCATTCATATGTTTCCATGAAAAATCATCATTTGATTTGATTGCAATCTCTATCGTACTGCATATCCGCCACACCATCCATCTTCTGTCACATAATGGTCCATAATTAACTCCCTCATTGTTTGTAACAGTCATGACTATGACATGCCATACTTGTCCACGTATCTTCAATACCCTTACCATCTAATTATTTCATGCAAACATGCAGTTCTTTTCACCATACTCACAGTCAATCCATTTCATAAACTAGGAGGGGTAATTCTAAAGGTTAAGGAATTTTTTGAATCAGAAGGTATGGGACTCATTGTCAGGTTAGAACCGGTAGGAGAAAAATATATGGAAGGATACCCACAACTAAAGGAAATGTTCCAGAAGGCTGGATGGTTCAAATTCATCAAAAAATTTGATGGTTTTCATAAAGAGATCACAAAATCTTTTGCTAATCTTTTGATAGTACATAGGTAGAAATTGGAGATATTCAGTTTGTAGTAATGGAGTCGCTCATAACAAAGGCTACATAACTTCCAAGACATGGTGAAAGATGGTTCAAAACCAAGGAATTCTATAGTGAATAATGGAAAGTAATAATAAGGAACCTAGGTATGGATGCCTCTATTTTTAGAAAAGGAATTCCCATTTCAGCTCTTAAAATTAAATGGAGCATGCTTTTGATATTACATAAATTTATCACCTATGAGGGGAGATTCGGGTGCATGTATGTCTGCCATATACATTTACTAATGAATTTCCTTGAAAATGGAGAAATCAATCTTCCTTTCTTCTTGCTAAATAGTTTAAGAAGGATGGCCTCAAATGTGAAAAAGAAAATAGAGTTCATGGACACAACCATGTACCATCATGGGTTGATAAAGATATTGATCGAGTTTCATTTAAAAGGTGTAGGAGATACTTGGGAGGATTTCCTCATTAGAAATCACTTTCAAGAAGCACCAAAGACACCCAAAGAAGATAATGTTAGAAAACGCAGAAGAAAGAAGATTGGTATAACCATGAAAGACAGACCTAAGTCTTTATCACAGAAAGATGATGAAAAATTAATATCTCAAGAACTGACAAAAATCAAGAAACAAATCAGAGCAAGAGGAAAGATAATAAAAGAGAAAAAGGTCATGGAGAAAGAGAATGTAAGTCATCCACAACCTATAAGAAGCTCTAGACTCCAAGGGTTGGCAAAGAAAACACAGTCAAAAGGGACAAAGTTCATAAAATTAGAAGAGGAAACCCAAAAAACTTCTCTTGTTAACATATCTTCTACACATGGTCCTCAAAATTATCCTTACCATCATTTTAAAGGTAGCCCAAGCTAAAGATCTCCAAGCATATACCTATTACAACAAAAAATATATGATTATATAGAATCAATGGAGAAGAAAAGTGCCTCAATGAATCCAGAACCCTCTGTCAATCTAAAAGAACCTCTAATTGACTGTCAAATCGAAAATTTATGAATTAGAGATATTTAACAGACATATCAAAAAGGAGAATGAGACCTGTAGGAATAAAGTAAATTGGACAAGGCTATTCATGATAATACCATTCTGCATCTAGGACTGTGGTATAAAAAACATAGGAAGTTGAAAAGAAAGAATAGAAGTTTGAACTTAATAGTCATCAACCTCAAATACAGGCTTCTTATGAGGAAACCCATAATGACATTCACTTCAAAGAAGAGCAAAAAAAGAAAATTGGATGTACTAGCAGAAGTGTCAGAGAAAATGCATTAGAGAAGAAGAACTCACATTTTTGGCAAATTGCATGAGGACATGCAATGATTTTGCAGTGGGGGTATGTTGAACCTTAGAATTACCTTCCCCTTGACATTTGTTCTCATCTTTTTCTCTTGATTTCTCACAAGAATATAGACCCAATCAATGATAAATGCTAGATTTTGTCTTAGGAAAGCATTAAAATGATCACCATATTATATTTTCATGTTCTTTCTATTTTAATATATTTTTGCAAATTAGATACAAAATGCAGCATATTCTATAGCCAGCTATCGGTTCCATAGCTACTCTCATGGTTTGGCAGGTTACAGGTGTCAAATGAAGAACTCGGCCATATGGGCATCTACAAAATCATCTCCACATGGATTCTATCCTACTCACTCGGTCCAGATCGAGAGAAAAGCATGCCTAATGTCATGGTCAAAGATGGAGTCAAATATGTTATCTAGTAGTAGTATGACTCTTGATTTTCTCTTTTATGGCTAATCAAGAGTCTAACAGTTTTGTTGAAGAGTTAATTGAGATTAAGCCACTTGTAGCTGATCAGAAGTTGAGGAGTTAATGCAGATCAGGCCACCTGTAGCTAATCAAAAGTTTCACGGTCTCATTACAATTTGAATTAAGCCACTTGTAGCATGTCTTCTTATAAATAGTCATGATAGATTCAGATCAAGGCACATGTAACAAGATTTTCTCTTAGGTAGTTATGTTGTTTTTCTATAAATATTGGTTGAATGAGACCGAGAAGTAGTTAGAAGCTGGAATCAATTACATGCTTTTATTAAATACTCGGTTCGAACTTTGTTTTGTTGATAATAAAAACTATGTTTTGTCAATGGTGGTTTAAAAGTGCATCTTTAATTAGCTATCATCAAGACACATCAGTTGCAGAGGGCCCCTACACTGAAGGAGGTTTTTCACTTGTTGTTTTCATTTTAATTTCTATTACTCTATTTTCTACAAGTCTGTTTTCTTTAATTTTGTTTCATTTCAGTTATAACCAATAGTGTGAGGATAAAAATCACAACTGTGCAAGTCTTATTCTTCTGAGATATTGTATGAGAAACGATTGAATAAAAAATGAAGTAATGAGAATACACAATTGCTTAGCTTCTTCCTATTTTGATTACTCATTTTCTTAGCATAGAACTGCCATTACCTGTGTTAATAGATGTTCTCAAAACCATTTCAAAATGATGAAAATTCTAACTTAATTGGTTGAATATCTAATTCATGCAGTGATTTATATTACTCAACACATTTATAGTTTTACAAACTGTCATCTTTTCTTTTCTATTTTCAGGTCATTACTTAGTTCCATCACTTGACATTCCAAAAAATCATTTCAAGCAGATTGATTCTATCATATTACAAAATTGAATGGTTGAATGGCTAAATGAATGAAATTATTGAATTACCTTCTAAATCAATATTACTTTTGGTTTTAAGAATTAATCCATGGATTAGGACTAAATGGTAGATAAGATAGATGCTTTGTTTCTCTTATTAGGTCCTAACTAGTTAAAAATGATTCTTGGTCCATTTTTAGGAGATTAGACTAACTTAGGAACCTATACTTCCTTTAAAACTCATTAGATCCATGTAAATCTCTCATAGATTGTATATTATTAGACATCAAAGAACATAAAAACCAAAACAAACATAAAAATACAAAACAACGAAGTAAGAGAAAAGTTAACTAAGAACATATAGTGCATCACACTTCATTAGTCTACAAACCTCAGTTGATAATCCATGCAAGAAATTTAGGACACTAAATTGACTAAACAATTGGTAAGCATAAAAATGGAATGGGGCTTGAGATGAGGCTAATTGCATAGATAGGTGAGTTTGAAATGGACTAGGTAATCTTATATTTGGGGTTTGATGTGAATGTCCTGCCGAAGTAGACATGGGAAAGGATGGGGAGACCTACATGGCAGTGGTCTCCTATTCAGTTGCGCATGGAGAATCAAAAAAATATTATTACAATGGGGTGCTTATATGGTGTAATGATGGATATTGAAGGTGCGAGTACGTTGATTAAATTTGAGGTCATTGAATAGTGGATTATAGTAACCCATACCCCGCACTGCTAGGAATTGAATGGGCTATTGATATGAACGGGGTATTCAACTTGAAGAGGCGGAGGATTTCATTTGAGAAGAAGTTGCTTAGGGTTATAGTACCACTAGACCCTATAGAAGGAGCACATTATACTGAGCCTGTGCATCACTATTTAGAAAGTGACAATGATCTGATCAGATATACAAGATAGCAGGGCATGAAGAGGATTAGGTTAATCCTACAACCGATGGAAAAATTGCATGGGACAGGGATAGCTCCTGTGCCTCAGACTCAGATGAAGAGCTTGAACACTGACAGAATAATTTCCATGAAGTATCTATGCTCCACTGCAAATGACCAAGTCACTGAGGTGTGTCTCAAATAAGGTAAGAAATATTCTACATTATGATGGTTTGGCTGATGTGGAACTGTTTCTGGATAAATTTGAAAGGGAAGTACCAAAATCACATCAATTTCAAGAACTAGAATTGGCACTGCATGCTACACCTACCCATTGGCGGGGTACACACAAGGAGAGATTTACGGGATGGAGAGAATACATAAGAATGATGAAGTTAAGGTTTGGCTATGATAATACTAGAATGACAGAAAATACAGTGGAAAGTATGATCCACGTGATTATTTAGCATGATGGACTCAGGCCCAGGGTGTTGGAAATAATACTGAGAGGGGGGTGAATCAGTATTAGAATGTCAATAATTTTTCATTTCCATAATCAGATTCCTATACGCTAGTTCCTTTAATTAAACTTATGTGTATACACAATTGTGGTTAAGGCAACTAGTGTATATCCTGCAGACTTAAGATTCAGTTAATTCTTCATATGTTGATGTTTAATCAATGCATCAGAACCATATAAACAATAACCAAGTGTAGTAAAACCAAAACAAACAATCACACACAAGAACACAAATATAAGGTGGAAACCCAATGTGGGTGAAAACCACCCGCTGTAATCATCTCTATCTTCTTTTAAATTAGAAACTTTTTACAATTTTTGTACTTGTGCAGTCTTATACCAGTACGTAGGCCTCTACTTATAGAAGGCTACAACCTTCTCTCGTTCTCCAGCTTCTACTAGAAGGAAGAAAGAACCCCCTAGCTCTTGTACTAGATGATGTGTTTACTAGTACGTAGGTGCTAACCTACAGAAGGCTACAACCTTCTCTTCTCTTCCAGGGACCATGTTTCATGAATTTTCAGACTGGATCCATCAATAAAATCAAAGCACAAAATCAATCATCACTACAATACAACCATCAACCACATGTACATCATCAATATCTAAATCACCCAATACTGAATCACTAAAACCTTATCATCAAAACACATTCACCAGAACACAGAGAAAAACACAGAACACTCCAATAACCACCAGATGCAACAACAATATCAAATATTATAATGTATATGCCTTTTCATTGTGTTGAGTCTGCATGCATACACACTTTTATCAAAGGGAACCTGCGTATACGTAACTTCTGTATGCTAAAGTGGTGTGTATACACTATTTTACCAAGGCCAACCTGCATACAGATCTATAAATGCTAACTTAAAGCATCACAATTATTTCAGACTTCATTCATACCCAGATCATCACATTTACATAGTAAAAACATGCATCAATATTCAAATCTAGAATGTTCAAGATCAAAACACATAATGGTACTTTTCTTCAACCCTTAAGATCTTGGCCCATCATTAGATCTTCATCAAACGCTAAGGTTTATCCACGAGCTAGATCTAGCTATGCACCATAACCCAATAACCTGTATGCTAGATCTTGCACTTCATCATATATTGAATACTTGAGTGACTTGGCCTAATGATCTTCTCCTCCTTTTATAGTCTTAGGCCTTACTCAATACCATGGACCAAAACCATGTTCAACCAATACCTTGGATCAAATACTTGGGGTCAACACTTTGGACACGATACCTTGGACCAATACCATGGATCAAAATACCATGGACCAAAATAAAGTTTCCAACATGTACACATCTTTCCTTCCATGGAAGTGCGTGTGTATGCTATACATGCCTTTTGGTCTGCGAGCTCGCATGTACACATGGCTTGGTCAATGGGGAACCTATGCATACCTATTTTTCTTCATTCTATGAGTCTGAACTATGATCTATCATTTGAGTGAGTTGCCATCAATGACAACACCTATGTCATAGTGCCAAATCTGTGTCATAATTTTCACACGGGGGACAAAACCACAACCAAAATGGGTGCATATTTTTTGTCATACGTTAGATACGATCCCAATGAATTATTATCTAGAGATGGAGGTTTGCCATGGCACAACTTAATGGGACATTTTAAGTGAGAGTTTTCTATTAACCTTCAAATTTAAATATTGTTTTGAAAGAATTTATGAGGCGCTACAAAAATAAAATCATCTATATTCAGAATGACGATGGAACAGGTAGAGAGGACTCAGCCAGATTTGAGTACACAACTGTGCCATGTGCTGGAATGATATAATGTGACTACTGAAGAAGAGGATGATCCGGAGAACATTACCATTCTTGAAACTAAAGGATAACACAAGTTTGAGGGACTGAAGGTGGCGAACCCAGATATATCAGAGCCTTTGAGAACTCAACAAGTAAAAATTGGGTCTAAAGAAGAACCTAAGTTCGCGAAGATAGGAGAATATTGGGATGAGGATATGGTCGATGAGGTAGCTAAGCTATTGCATGCAGTAGCTAAGCCTCGTTACTCATATTACTCATATGGGAACAAATCCTATTACTCATATTTGAATTTTTTGTTCAAATATGTCGTAACGAGGCTTGGATGCCCTAAGATTTTGATGAGTGATAGGGGTACGCATTTCCTGAATGAAACGATCAGAACAATGATGGAAGAATTTTAGGTGTATCATCAGAAGAGCATCCCCTATCACCCATAGGAAAATGGAACGGTGGAATATTTTAATAAAATTTTGGAGCACACATGGAAAAAGGTATTTAATGGGCAGAGGAATGACTGGGACATGCACATACCTATTGTGTTATGGTCTTATAGGATGACCTGCAAAAAGTTTACAGGAAAAACGTCATTCAGGTTGATCTAGGGAAATGAAGCAGTAATGATGATGGATTATATTGTGCCAAGTTTACGGATTACAACCTTGACTGAGATGGAAAAACGTGATACCTTGCAGGAACGGCTCGCACAGATCATGGAGTTAAAATAAGAGTGCTTCCTTACAAGATTTCACCAGCAAGTGCAAAAGAAATGCGAGAGAGCATGGCATGATTAGCATATTAAGCTGTGCACATTCAAGGTAGATGATTTGGTGTTGTTATATGATAGCAAGTTCATGAAGTTTCTAGGAAAGTTTCAAATGCACTGGTTGGGGCCATATGTTATTAAGGAGATCATGGATAGTGGCATAGTTCAGCTCGCGAAGTTAAATGGAGAACCATTCCCTAGAAAAGTGAACGATAGTAGGCTAAAGCTCTACACATGGATCTTGCCCTTATGCAACGACTATATGGATGCATGACAGTCTTCGTAATCCAGGCAGTTGCAATGGATTGCGAGACTATAAAGTACGTTGCCCGACTAGGTGAAGAACGTGGTAGAAGGGCTACGTGATGGATGACAGGGGTGGAAAGGTGAAGCTTCATGGATAAGCTACACCATGGAGGTTGGTGTCATGCAAGTGGAACCAAAAGTAGTTGTTGGGTTTACTATTTTTGATTTGATGGTCAAAAATCAGTTAAGAGGAGCAGGTATGCGCTATTTATGGTGAAAATCTTTGGAGATTTGTTTCCAAAGCTGCATTTATTATCAGAACCTGGGGGGAATGGTTGGATTTGAATTCAAAAATTCTTATAAATTTCGTGTGTTGGTCCAATGAAGAACACTTTGCATTTTGAGATTTTCTTGGGCGTTTTACTGTCCGAAGCTTATGAATCATCAATTCTGGGAAGAATTCGTGATGTTACCCTCTTTTACAAACTACGCTGCACCAGCCTGAGAGCTATTCATTGAACGAATGACTGCTACAAACCCTGCTGAAGCCGTAAGTTTCGAGGCTGATGTGTCTGATGCATCGGGCCTTGAGAGTTCAAGTATGGAATCTACAAACCCTGTATATACCGCATCGAGGTCTTCGAGGCCAAAGAAATCCTCCACAAAAGAGAAACAATTAGCCACAAAGGAGAAGAAGAAGAAGTCGATGCCGGTGAGATAGCCACTGAGGAAGACCACTGAAGTGCGCCAAAAGGAGAAAAAAGACAAACAACTAAAGAAAGTGGTTGATTTGGAAGAAGAGGAATACCAAGGAGTGGAGGAGTAAGATGCAGAGGAGGCCGAAACCATCACACATCTCCTGACATATATCCCTCTGGGGAAGGGAAAAATAAAGGTTACCAAGGACCCAAATTCTAGGAAATTCATGGTGTCGACTACCCTATTGCTTGAACAGGTGGAATTTGAAGGCACGGTAATATCGCGTATTCCATTCTGAAAATGAAGGATAACGACCTTGCAGACCACGAGAGGTTCCCACATTCAGCGACCAACAAGTATATGGCCAAAATATACTATGAGGAGACTGGGGTTACACAGTTAGAGCCCATGAAGTGGGTCAGAGGTGTTGAGCAGGCTGGGCTGCTGCACATTCTTTATGTGTCACATTATCATCGATCAATTATTGACACAGTGTGTCCAACAGATCCTCACTTTGGTGCATGATGGGTGCCTTTGGCTTGGGGAGCCCATCCTAATAACATACATGTTAATCCATCGCATAACAAAGTTACCTCACAATGGAGCAAACCCTGCCAAGGATTTTGGAGGGAAAAGTGGGGAAAACAACTTGGCGGACAAGATGAAGGAAGAGTATGGGCTTGTTAAGAAGTCACACAGATATTCTATCTACTCTATTCAGGACTAGGAGATGCGGTTCGCCGCCCAGATTCTTGCGGGAAAAGTCATTAGGAAGTGTCACACTGATGAGGTTCTGACACTGGTAGTTTCGCTAGCAACCTAGTGTGCAAAGGGAATGTAATGAAACTGGGAAAAATATTTATGCAAGGAGTTCCTCGTGAACTGCTGATAAGCCCAAGAAGAAAGAAATTCATTTCATTATGCCTAACTTTTATTATCTATTGTATTGGTAGAATGGAAGTTGTTGGAGGAAAACCAGTTTCCTTCAGAGGAGAAATATTTACCAGAAGTAGCAAAGTTCGCTTTACTGTGGGCGACCAAGGATCCAGAGTGGATAAAAGATTCTAATATTTTCTGGATTTTGATGGAGATGGACTTGCACATAGTCATTAGTCAGAGACTGAGGTTTTCCCCAACCTTGTTTTCACAATTGATGGCCTTCACAGAGGTCAAGGTCAACTTCCACAGTGTATCTATCAGAGCGCGAAAGGACACAAAGCACCTATGTTACAAGCTGCCATATCTGGTATTTGAGACAAATGTAAAGGAGATCGTCAGAACTTGGTCAGCAGAGTGGCACGAGTCCACGAAGCTTGATGTGGGTACGAGCAAAGGTTTAGAGAGCTTTGTTGCGCAGTCAAAAACTGCGTAGAAGTGTAAGGAAGTGGCTCAGAAGGTTGCACACACCTTGGTTGAGTAGAAGAAAAAGGAAGTTATTGCTAAGGCAGCTCTAGAGGTAGAATGGGTGGAGAAAGAGCACGCTTCCAAAGAGTAGGCTGAAAAACAACCCTAGGATATAGAAGAAGGTGAAAAATTTACCTCACAACACACATATGAGTAGGAGCTGTCAGAACACAAAGGAAGTGGTGGTGAGGAGAAGCACACTCCTTTAACCTTGAAAAGGCATGGAAAGGAGTAGACTGTTGGACAACAAAAGAAGCATAAGTCAAATAAGTAGACATACATCGACCCAATGGCACTGATAGAAGGTGATCTCAATGAGATCGATGACAAGGTTAGAGAGACGATGACTGAGGTGTTGTAGTAGTTTGAGCAACATTATATGCATACATTGGTGAGCATATAAAAGGATCTACATGAGCTGTAGATCCAAACTAGCAGGATTCAGGGGGCGACATGCAAGCAAGTAGGGTACACAGGAGCTTGACAGAGGGAAGTGGAACAGTGGTGGAGCCGGAATGAACTTTGGACCTCAGAGTCATACCATTGCTAGAAGGGTTCATTCACATAGAGTAGGATGTGGATCGCATTGTGTTTAGTCTATTGAAAGAAATGGGAGTAAATTTGGCCATGCTCCCACTTCAGACCCTCCACGCACTACACTAGGGGTTTTAGATGAACCAAAGATTAGAGAGAAGCGTGCCCCCACAGTCATCAGCGAGTTCAAAGTAACTAATGAATAGATGTTCCTAGAGAAAGTGTAGGCACTGAAGGCCAAGGAGGAAATGTAGAAACGAAGTAAGCAACTAGAGATAGCGATAGATCAGGCTTGCAAAACTGTGCTGGAATTGAACATCTTGGAGGATGCTGAATCATCAACAAAGGTAAGGAATTGGTTGTCATGGTACGTACATCAAAAGACGAGGTTGGTAGTGTTACCTTTGATTTCCAAATGAAGATAGCATAGCTGTAGTTAAATTTGCAGCCCACAACTCTACAAAAGGTTCAGAAGTAGCATGGATAGCAATCAAGGAAAACATGAACACATTGGATACAATAGTCATAGACTGTGCAAAGATGTTCAACACATCGATGGACTTATGGATGGATCTCTAGGAGGACCTGAACTTGCAGAAGCTAAACATTGATGTCTGCGAGACACACAAGAAGTATGATGAGGTCCAAGTGATTGTGTGCATGTTGGCGCCAGCGCAATGGCTCGTAAAGCTACAAAAAGGAAAGCAACTACAAGCACAGGTGGAAGAATTGCAGAGGAAAGGGGACCTTCTAAAGGCTAGATTATAGCTGTGGATAGATGAAGATTGTCAGCTTACTTTGTCACTTCAGGAAAAGCTAAAGGTGCTACAATAGATGTAGAGGACAATGTGCCTAGT
Organism: Pinus taeda; assembly: GCA_000404065.3. NCBI lineage: Eukaryota > Viridiplantae > Streptophyta > Pinopsida > Pinales > Pinaceae > Pinus > Pinus taeda. Next base: position 18,424 of record APFE031546781.1, on the reverse strand, counting down.
AGTGGAGGGTTCGATAATAGAAAAATTGGTCGAAGAAGTGCAGCAGGTTGTGACATAGAGTGCTGTTAAAGTTATAGTGTTACAAGTTGAACAGGATGGTCTCCGCAACAAGATAGAGGCACCATCTGAGTGGCTCGAGGGCAAGTCACAATCTTTGTGTTGGCGGCCTATTGGGATAGGGTCCCTAGGGGTCAATTTTGGGGTTAGTTAACCCAATTTTTCTATAAGTTTTTGTAAAATATGTAAAGTCTGTGAAATGTGGATGCGGAGCGCGTAGGTAGATAGGAGTCAAAGGGGTCTTAACCCCTTGTTTGGATCAGTTTTAATATTCTCCCATGGTACGTGGACCATGGTATTGTATGGAAGAAATCTATAATAGATGAGTCATAACAAGTTTTAGATATAACTTGGAAGAATAATTGTGAACCTTAAATGCGTTTTGTTGTTTTGGGCAAGTGCTGAGGAAGGAAGTATCTTCTTCTTGTACTTAGGTGAGAAGGGGAAGGCTCCTGCAATTGAGTGCGTAGGAGACCTTGGTAAGTTCGCAGCTGAGTGCGCAGACCCTTGTATTTGAGTGGGTAGGGAAGAGAGGTCTGTAATTTGAATGTTGGAATTGATTAAAGACAAATTTTGAAGAATTATCATACATTATTATCAATTCTGCTTATGTTATATTTTGTCGCTTAATATTATTTTTAATGAAATAATTTATGAATGTTGGACAAAAATATTGAACCTATCTTATTTATGCATGTTTTAAGTAGTTATATGTGTTTGCGAAGTTAAGGTTTGATTCTTCTATGTTTTCTAATGAATTGGATAGATCTGCACGAAATCAGGTATAGGTTTACTCATTGATGCACGAAAGTAGGTAATTTTCCTCTTTATGGTCCGCAAAGACTGATCACAGACCCTCGTGAAGGTCTAAAATCCATTTTAACAGAGTTATTGTAACGAGCCCTAGAATAACACCGATCTGAACAAAGGTAGATCTGAGCTATCAGAGTTTTAGAACCACTTATCACATGTCCCTGGATGCAGAAACCTGGTTGTGGCATCCTGAAATGCTGCTTCGGGTGAGACTACAGCCTACAATATGCAGGTTGTTGTTGAAAGGGCTAGCAGTTATGGTTTTGTTGGTTGGTGTGAACAACTATTAACCTAGGTCATGCCCCCTTAAGATAACATCCACACATTCCACTCACTCCAACATCTATTCACCCTCCAAGAAAAAGAAAGGCCACAAAAATTAAAAAGAAAAGGCAGCTACATAATTTCTTGTAGTATGACAGGAAAGCCTGTAGCAACTTATTTTGAAACAACAATAGGCTCCAAGATCAACCTTCAGCACCTATGCATTGGAAAAGTAGCAACACAACTGTAGGCACTATGACACCTTTGCAAATCTTAGCAGCAACAGAAGAAGACAACACCTGCACATCACAACAAGAAGACAACCTATCAGCAAAATAAAAGCAACAAAAAGAGAGTAGAAGAGAAGATGTACCTAAATCATGAGAAAAATAGTAGAGCCACCCTCTAGTATGCATCAAAAAAGAAAAGGAAACACAAGTATGTCACCTCATCCACACTCTCTCATAAGTATGCATATGATTAAAACTATAGGAATATGAAAAAAGTTGGTTTTATAAGCGAAGTTGGCCAGTTAACTTGGCCATGCTTAGCCTGATAACAAAACGTTAAAGTGCTATCCAACTTAACACATGGCAAGGTCACATCAAAGGGAATGAATCAGAAAGGTGTTTGAGTTACGTTGTACAACAGTGGTTGATGATTACGAGGAGGGGCTCCATGATAACTAATAGAGGGACCAACGGTCCAAAAGGAGAAATACGTAGTCAACCGGCTAGGACATTGCTCAATGAATCGACCATAAATATAAATATTCCCTAAATTTCATGCAATACATTGCTCATTTCGAGATTTTGAGAGCTGGGACAACCTGGAGGAGCCATCAAAGGAAATGCTAGTCTCTACCATCCTACAATAAGAATCTACAGGAAACACAAGAAAACTACACAAAACAGTGAGAAAATCTAGTCTCGGCATCCTACAGTGAGCACCTATAGGAAAAATATAGGAAACAGTGAAAATTGTCAGAAATTTTCTGTGGGGGTGCCTAGGGCCTAACTATTCAAGGATTCTCCTCAACTAAGGCATTGCAATAAAATGTTGTTTCCATATCCTTTGTGCTTTTATTTGTAAAGAGAAAAAGAAAACCTAGATACTCCACAGACAGTAAAGGGACAGTCCCAAGAGCTAGAGGAACCTAGCCCACAACCAAATCTCAACTCCTATTTCATATTCATTGAGGGAGGCAGAGAAATACCACAAAAGTTTTCCATCCCTCTATTCATTGATCTTGAAAAGGATAGAGAAAGGAAAAATTGCTAGATGAAAATTGCTAAATCAAAAAGTGTAGAGGATGTGGGCCATATGGAAGAAAAGAGGCTAGAGATGGGTAGAGAGTTGAGTGGGATAAGAGATAGGGAAAGAGTTATGAAATCTCAACTAGAGGCCTAGGACACATGGCTGAGGAGGGAAGTATAGGAAAAAGAGAGCTAATTGGAAGCTATGACAAGTCTCTCCATGGAGGCACTCTACTGTAGGATGCTAGAAAAATCATATGCCTTGTACCTCAAAGAACAATGGTTGTAGTTTCAAATAAAAACCATAGAACAATGAGGGACTATGCCTTTCCAAGGTTATAGGTAGTTCATTGAGCTCTGTGACCAAAGCACCTTGGAGGACATGGCCAATATATCTGAATTATACCTACATAACTTGGCATTAATAGATTTGAATGTGTGGGACCCCAATCCAAAGCTAGGGGACTTACAGCTGATAACCTTGGCATCATAGATGAGTCATGAGGAGGCTAGGGATAAGGAAGTAAAAAGGGTATTGGAAATAGAAGAAACAAAGCCCCTATACATCAGATCAAAACAAATCAACTCCATGGCTGCCATTAGCACCCAAAACCTCATCGCCAATGATCCCCAACTTGCACCAAGATACCTAGCTACACAAGAGCAAGCAATCACTCATTTTAAGGACACTTTGAGATTGCTAGGGGATGAAGGCCAACAAGCATTCCAAAGGAGATGGAACACCTTACCCTACAACCTAAATATCAAGGAGTATCATTCCCTTGAAAGAATGAGGGATGCAATAGAAAGGACCCCACTCTATAAGAATTCACTGGAGAGACTCAAAGTCAACTAGATTCGCTTGAAACTCAGTCCACAATTTCTCTTGGGTATGCTAGAAGGGAGAAAGTAATAAGAAGAAAGAAAGTAGTGGGAGGAAATAGAGAAGCATGCAGGATTTTATCCATAAGAGGAGGATACTACAACATAGGTTGGGAATGTCAGGGATGCCACCAAAGAAATGAAAGACAGGGGCATAGATTGAGTTTCTTAGAGGATGAGAAAAACTTTCAGTAGGGGGGTGATGCTGAGGCTCATCAATGGGTAAATTATATGGACCTTAATGGCAATCTCCAGCTTATTAAAATCAACTTTTCTCACATTTCTTTACATGCTTTGTTATATTTTTCTTAATGAGAAGGGTAAATATGAGATGTCATGTCTTGTGGTCTAATATGAATTGATTGTAGGTTTTGGAAGAAATTTTGGCAAATTAAAGTGCAGTAACTCGAAGTAGACAAGAAAGAGGGATGTTAGATATTAGATCTCCCTCCTTAACTCCCAACTCGCTCAAAGATTCCTCCACCAGATCTCATCAACTCAGAGTTACAAGTAGCCGAGCCATTAAGGTCATTAGCATCCAAGCCAGTGATAGTTAAAGACCAAGACCAGTTGATCTCGAGTTGGGAGCCAAGCCTCCCTAAATTTAAGGAAGCTATTGGTAGTTTCAGTTGTATAAATAAGAAGGGCTAGAGCCTCGTTAGGATTCAGTTTATTTTTCTTGTATCGAAGAGGCATTTTTGAGCTAAGACATTGTGATTGATGGGTCCTATGTATTTTTGATAGTTTAATGAAAATAAGAAGCATTCCCCCTATCTATCACAGGGTTGACTTAGAGGGCTGAAGCTCTTGGGTTAGGTCCCAACCCTAGCATCAAAGGTTCCTCTTCGTGTACATGTATTCTTAGATTAGTGTTGGAGATATTATATTTGTTATAGTTTGCAACATTAAATTATCAATTTGGGGTCGTAAGACATAGAGGCACAAGCACAAGTAACACGGGATCAAAAGGCATAAGGATTAAATATAAATTAAGCTAATGAACTCAAATTCTTTGAGGAGTTATCGATGTTTGTTGCTATCGAATTATATGTTGCTACATTTAAAATTGGAATCTAGTCTATGACTATCTTTAAACAACTCAAAGCAATGTAAAATATTGAATCGCACTGGAAATATAAATCACACAGTTCAATATTTGAAATCAACATTTATTATACATTAAGGAAAATGGAAATCAATCTTAATCTATTATGCGAGAATAAATTTAAATTATGCTATGATAATTTAATTATTCCAATCAACACTCTTTAAATAAATGATTTATAATAGATCACACTATGAAAACTGAATCATAATGCCTGCATGAAATCAAATAATTGAATGGTGGAAATGGAAAATGCAATCCTTATTGTGACTAACTCAGGTTCATTCGAAAACACAATCCAAACACATACCATAAATCAATCTATCTTTTATACACAAGACAATCCACACTATTGATGATCAACTTCATTAAAGAGAGAGACACATCGAATTAAACACACAGAGGCCGTATTAAGTGATTTCAAAACACTATTGATTTACCTATCATAGGTATTCCGATCACAAATATAAATGAATGTTCTTTTAAATGACATAATATAGCATGGCTCGATATTGAATTACAACTTAGTGTTTTTATAAGAGACATAACACTGCTCTGTGGAAGAATTCGGGCACACAATACAATGAATAGAGCGTAGTTTTGAAATCAAATCAACACAATAAGAGAAAGGATTATAAACACACTGAGAACAATTCAAAATTTATGTAACCACACTAAAATTCTAACCAATCCACATGTTGCTGGAACGAAAGTGAACACAGTAATATAGATTATCTACCTATAAATTACAAAGAGCTCAATCATAGATTGTGGTGGGTCCTTGCCACACCTGGGTAAGCCTAGGAAGCTTGCAGTAAAAAGGAAATCTAATGCATTAGAATTGAAAACTCATTGTGACTATACTCTCAATAATCCAAATTAACACATGCCCATGTTAAATCACGGGAACAAAGGTTTTTGATTAAAATAAAAATCGTCTACAACATCTCAAAGCTTTGCATTCAACAATTGGTAATTCCCCCTCCCCCAAACTTATTCATGTGCTAGCATTTGATAGGAAATATCATTACACATAAAACAATAATGAATTCATTTACATGGTAAACTCATAAAACTAAAACTAATCTTAGAATTCGCAACCTAATTGCAAGAACATTCTTTCTTTTCATGGTGTAACTACTTCAAACCAAGCACTAACATTAGCATTGTCCCAACAATGAAACCAACTCCTGGTTGAGCATAAGAGTTTTATCCAAACCGTAGTTGTGGCCGAAAATAGGAAAATTCGAAATTATGTATCTAAAACTGTGTCAGAATATCCCATGATCATAGCTCCTTCATGGTAACGAATTTTACCAAACAGTTTCTAGGTTATATGAAAGAGGGTGGTTTGAACAAAACCCATGTGTTATAATTTCAATATTCTTCACCATTTTATCAAAAAATTCATATTTTCACCCACAACAATCTCATTTCGCGCTCAGCCTTGTAGTAACTAATTTCATTGAGTTGTGAAGAATTTCGGCAATAGAACCCTATAGAAAAGGCACTAAGAAAAACTATCATTAGAAAATTATGGAAAAATCATCCTTAAGACATTAAAAACACAATAAACATATGATATTTAACCGTGACATGAAAGGATGGTTTTAGGCATGAGTTATGGGAAATGGATATGAATATGGTAGAAAGTGCAGGAATATTCTTTATAAATGGTAATGTGTTGAAGGCCTTGAAAATCAGGTCTACAATAAGGGGGATACCCACCCAGTTCAGACCTTGGTTGGCAGCTCCTTATTTGTTTGGTATAGCGGGTCCGACTGGGGATATGGGACCAGTTTCCCAACTCAGTGTGTGTGTGTGAGAAAGATGGGTATTTCTCTTCTAAATGGAATACTTCTATCCTAATTCTAATCTAATGCTATGCTATTTTATTCTAATAAACAGAAAAAGATCAAAATTTATGCTAACCCGGGGTGTGATATTTCTTCTATGCGATCTAAAAAGATTTCAAACAATAACTGGTAATAAAGATCATTCAGCTATTATAAGAAAAGAATTCAATAAAGATGAACTACTTCGTATCAGAAGTTAGATGAAACAGTTGTGAAAACCTATCACATAAATGAGCTATTCATACACTAAGCATAAATAAATAGTTATCACCGTACAAAAGTGCCAAATGATAACTCAGGCATCCATGCTGTAATATATAAACAACTAAAAACTGAGCATCACTTTAACGCATAAGCAGAAATGGTTAAGAGATAAAAGTACCATTTATAACTAGTCCTACTCATGAGCTTCAAGTGATAATTGATTTATCTCTCCTTGATTTAACATCTACTAAGAGTACAGAAGTGCAACATCAGTAGCAGACATAAATATCAAATAAACCCTGTTCCATTCATTCATCAAAACCTCCTCGGAGGGAGCAAAAGTGCATGTTCTGAGAACAAGTTTTTGATAAATTTCTGGACCCTTCTCTAAATGCATGAGAAGGGTTTAAATACTACTAACTAAATAACTTATTTACAGAAATTCAGGATTCGGTTTAAATGACCGTCCTTTTTCTAAGCAAAACTATTTCTAAAATTAAATCTAATATCTAACTATTTCTATATTTTCTCCTTAACGTCGCAAGCATTCAGTATTTTCCTGAGTAGAGTCGGCTGACTATCTTCCGTCTTTGGTTGAGTTAAGCAAACAGAATCGGCAAGAGCTGGCACTATCTTCTCAGCAAAATCGATGATATACTTGAGAGTCATCCAATGACTATGTGCCTTTACCATGTATGCCTGGTAATAATCCCATTTCAACTTGGTTAACCCTTGGACTGCTTCTGCTTTTTCTTTAGCTTTCTGTTTCTTGTTTGTTTCTATCGTTGCTTTCTTGCAATTTTCGTGGCTTGCAGGTGAATGAGTAATTAGAATCCTTCCTTTTCGAGCAAGTTTTCTTAGTGAACTACCTCTGTTTCTTGATCCGAGCTTCCCTGATGCGTTTTTTGCCTTTTGCGCCTTTTTCCCTTATCGGGTATAAAGCTCAAAATTTTTAAAAATAGTGATTCTGTGAGCTCTTGACCATAAGCATTGAACTGTGTGTTTCTGGTATCAGCATCATTCAGTACCCATTCAACCATGGATGTATATGAGAGATCTATGATGGATGCCTCAGAAGAGTTCTGCAGCTCTTTCTCTTCCTTAAGTAGATTATGTGTGCCTTCCCAAATGGACATTGGAGTACTGCCTTTCCTCCTCATAGTTTCCTGCATACTGCCTTGTATAACGCTTTGTTCTTCATTCCTGCAGTTTACAAATGAGGTGGAAGTAATGATAAAAATAATGACAAGACAACTTTAAATGCCAAAGATATGCAAAAACACGCCACCTTAAGTGAACTAGTTCTTCGAAAAACACAACATCATACTTCATTAACAACTGGCAACAACTCATTAATTCGCATTAAAGTGCATGACCAGTTCTTGGACTAAATTTTTTTTCTCGAATAATGAGCCAGAACCAACTACGATGGAGAGGTCTTGCGATTTTTCTTTGCGATATCGCAGAACATTGCATCACATTATCGCAATCTCATCGTGTTGGTCTATCGCAAGGTTTCTTGGTCGCAATATCGCAATATCGCAAGATCGCAGATTGCTAAATCGTTATAATCATTATGTGTAGATTATGCGATTTTTGCGATATGCGATATGCGATATCACATATCAGCGATTTTAAGGTTTTTCAATGTGAGTGCTCATTAATGCATGCGATGCGATGGAGTTTCGCGTTGCAATCTCACTTTTTTTTTATTTTGGCTCATTAAAAGGTACCCTATCATTCTTTGCGTGATGCGATATCTCTTAAGGAGTGAATTTGCTTTCTTCATCATGAAACTTAAGCTTTTTTAGATTCTTCAAAGGTATTTTCCTAAGTCCATGATGTTGTAAGTTTCATCTAAAAGGAAATATAAACACTAATTGACTTTTTTTTTTTTTTTTTTTTTTACTAAGGGTCCCCACTTATTTAGTATTAGCAATAAAACTTCATAAGGAGGGGCATTGTCATGCCCCCAATCTTTTTTTTCTTAATCGGGCGGGTGCGGCACCACCGTGCATGTTCTTTTTCCCAAGATTCGTGCACATGGACTACGCCTTCCTTATAACCACACTTAGTTTATTTTTATTAACCAAGTAAAAGCTTATACTTAACACGTTTATCAACCGAAATGTAATTAAACCGAAAACATCACATTTTCACATAAATGTAAAGGGAGGGGCAAATCCCCGTAAAGTCTGCCCACATATATTATATCAGATTCTTCAATAATACAATGCAAGTGTGCCTGGCGTAAACCCAAGGCCACACTTAGAAATAATTACAACGTAGGCGTAGAACAACCTTTCGACCATATGCTAGTTTCCTATGCTAGGAGGGTGCTCAACAGATGCGCAAGACCTCCACCTTCAAACTCGGCATAAACCTGTTCCACCAAGCCTGCTCATTCTCGGCCCCTTGCCAACTTCCAACCGAATCAACCTGTGCACTTTCCTTAGCCTTTATGCGCATAAGGCATGTGCATTTATCCACCAAAGATTGCGCACTTCGATCCTTATGCGAAGTCCTTATGTGAAGACTTCTTGATGATTCGAATGAGCTCAAGGATCACCATATTTATACCCAAGCTACGTGGGTTTTTGGAGGGGCGTCCAGCCTTAAGGCCGACCCCCGTATTCCTTATTCAACGCCCCAAGTCTTATCAACATGCGTCGGTGTTATCTCCTTTTGGAAATGCGTATAAGCCGCGAGCGTCAACACTTAGCTCGCGCAAGTGTTGCTCGCCCGTTGCATTGTCACATTCTTCCGTCGCACTGTCTGCTTAAGCGTCCCGACTGTCCGCTGCATATGCCCGCCGCTTGGCTCGTCCATCGCATGTGCTCGTCGCTCGGCCCGCCTATCGCATGTGCTTGTCGCTCGCATGCCCGTCGCATATGTCTGCTGCTTGCCATCAACGATAACCCACAACCGGAGGGTGCCCGCCCGTGCGTGCCCGCACGGCGGTCTGCCGTCGAACTGTAATGTGTATCACCTTGTGTCGTCGGGTGGGTGGGTGTCCATGCATGACCCACCGCCAACGCGCCCACAATAATCTTTGCCGGAGGGCGTCCGCCCGTGCACCCTGCACGACGGTCTACCGCAACCTGTATGTCACCTCGTGTCGCCGGGCGGGTGGGCGCCTTGTGCACGACCCACCGCCAATATACCCACGACAGTCTTCACCAGAGAGCGTCCTCCCGTGCACCCTGCATGACAGTCTACCCCAACCCTGTAATATGTATGCCTCGTGTCGCCGGGCGGGTGGGCGCCTGCGCACGAGCCACCGCTTACGCGCCCCAACCTGTTCCCAACCAGAGGGCGTTCGCGCGTGCACGCCTGCACGACAGTCTATCACAATAGCACAAAGTGTAACCTGTGTCGTTTGGGCGGATGGGTGCCCTGCACACGACCCACCACCAACGCATCCATAATATGTTGCAACCGGAGGTCGCCCGCCTGTGCACGTCCGCACGGCAGTCCATCTACTCCATCGCAATGTCATGAAGTGTAACCTTGTGCCGTTGGGCGGGTGGGCGCTCTGCGCACGACCCACGACCCACACACACAACCGGCTACCAACGTGCGTGTTGTCCCAACGTTTAGGCGGGCGGGTATGCCCTGCACGACCCGCGCCCGTCTCCAACCCGTTACCAACGCCAACCTGTTATGCTGCCCGAACTCCAACTCGGCCTTCGCCCGGCCTTTGCCCAACTCAACGAGCTTGCCCACTGCAGTTACCTTGTCTAGTTCGTCGGGTAAGTATGCCGCCCATCGTGCACGAGGTGCCCGCCCGTTGTACGGGGCGCCCGCCCATCGTTGTGCATGCCTGCCCGATTTTCCAGGGCGTTACATTCTCCCCCACTTGAAAATGTTGTTGTCCCGAAAACACATCATCCCGGTAGCTCTCTACCAAGACCGTCATCATCCATAATGTAGACTCCTCCATATAAGCAAACATCTTTGCAACATATATAAGGTTCTGTCTCCATCAGGTCATCAGCTCCATGTGAAAATTTCCCATGTGTATCATCAGGTGCTACACATCCCGGTCATGTGTCAACACTCACCTTCACGATCCTGTGCTCAGGTCCATGGAAACCCCATCTTCTTGCCGCATGTCTGGATCATCAATCTGCTCAATCATGTTGAGGGCTCACTGCCTTGAGCAACCAACAATGAGCCCCATCTTCTATGTCCTCTAAGAAGAAAGAAGGGCCAGGAAATTTCCTCCCTGGCTCTCATTCACCCATGTGTCAGACTGGTGTTGTGTCTTCAAATATTTATGCACCGCCCCAACCTCTTCACAGGTACACCCAAGCCCTTCTAGCTTGTCCTTTGTCAGTTGAAAGTCGTATATACCCATAGCATATCTGCAAAAGTCTACTATCCCTGCCGGGTCTCTCCCTTCATAATCTTTATCAGCCATTGCTTCTGAAGGGGTATTCGACCTTGCTTCATCTGCAATTTCTTTGTGAAGACTATCGGTAGAAGACGTTCCCAACAAGTTTCTCCATGTTCGTGAGGCCCTTCCCTCACTTCTTTCATTCTTCTTTCCTGCTTTTGTAATGAAATCAATGAGCTTTTGTTCCTTCGTTGTTTGGACCACACTCCCGAGCCCTCTTTGTTCCACGCCCTCATGCTTCCCATTTGGGTCCTTGGGATACAAAGTCATAGAAGCCATCCTTGGTCTATATCCCAAGCAACTCCTTCTATTCATTGGTATCATCATGTTCTTCCCCTCAGCTGTGATTAAGAGGAGGTCCCGGGTCATCATTGCTATGGCTTGTGCAAGTCTCATAAAGTCCAACCCCAACACCATAGAATGATCATCCATATCTACAACTCCCAAGTCCAGCTTCCCGAACCATGATCCTACCCTTATCTGGGTATTTTCTAATATACCATCAACAACTCTAATGGAAGAGTTAACTGCTTTGAAAGCGCTACATTCCCTCTCCATTTTTTCTTTCTTCCCAAAAGACCTTGCTGCCTTCCTGCTCACGAAGCTATGAGTAGCCCCCGTATCAACCAAAGCTGCAAATCTTTTTCCTTTCACAGTTACCTGCACAAAGCTCAACTTCAAGGAACCATCTTCCTTTATTGGCTTTGTCTTGCGTCTTATCTCAGCAACCTGCTTCAAGAATTTGACCTCAGAGGCGTCAATAGGCTTATGTTCCTTCTCAACATTCCTCTTGAGATATCTTGCTTCCTTGTCTGGTTCTTCTGGGGAACTCGGCCCTGGTCTGGCTTGATTAGTTTCAAGCTTTCCTTCTACCGCGTTCTGCTCAAGCGTACCAACCAAGTGCTCACTGACCAAGTCCATGGAACTAAACTTTCGGATGTCCCTTGGATGTTCACGGTAGTGAGTTTCCAACCTGTCAATGTAGTCGAGCTCTTCTTGTTCAATCACAACCATCTTTTTACCAAGAAGCCTCTTTTTTATTTCTTCCTCAATTTGCTTGACTTCAGCCTCCACTCTAGAACTTTCTTTCCTCAACCGGGCTCTTTCATTAAAGAGATCCTGAAGACCAAGTCTATTTTGTTGGATCTCCTCATCAAACTCGTTGAGTTCAATGCTTGTTGTACTTTCGCATTGGCTTCTGAGTTCTCCAAGTTCTCTCCTTAGTTTCGAACAACTTTCCCGAATCTTCATATTCTCAGCTTGCATCGCAACCCAGCTAGAACTCCATCGACCCATGTGTTCCAGTACTTCATGCCGAAGGGCCTTGACTGCACTATGGTCACCTTCGTCCACCATCACTGCTTTGTCGACCTTCTCCATATTTATGCAGTTATCTACTTTAGATCAAGCAGATTCACCTTCAATTTCAACCAGGATAACCTTATCCAAGTTTCTATGAGTAACCTGCTCACCAGCTCTAGACCGAGCTCTGCTATGCTTCAACACTCGAACCTCGTTCAAGTCTTCACGAGCAACCCTGCTCTGATACCACCTGTCACGCCCCCAATCTTTTTTTTCTTAATCGGGCGGGTGCGGCACCACCATGCACGTTCTTTTTCCCAAGATTCATGTACATGGACTGCGCCTTCCTTATAACCACACTTAGTTTATTTTTATTAACCAAGTAAAAGCTTATACTTAACACATTTATCAACCGAAATGTAATTAAACCGAAAACATCACATTTGCACATAAATGTAAAGGGAGGGGAAACTCCCGGTAAAGTATGCCCACATATATTATATCAGATTCTTCAATAATACAATGCAAGTGTGCCTGGCGTAAACCCAAGGCCACACTTAGAAATAATTACAACGTAGGCGTAGAACAGCCTTTCGACCATATGCTAGTTTCCTATGGTAGGAGGGCGCTCAAAAGATGTGCAAGACCTCCACCTTCAAACCCGGCATAAACCTGTTCCACCAAGCCTGCTCGTTCTCGGCCCCTTGCCAACTTCCAACTGAGCCAACCTGCGCACTTTCCTTAGCCTTTATGCGCATAAGGCATGCACATTTATCCACCAAAGATTGCGCACTTCGATCCTTATGCGAAGTCCTTATGTGAAGACCGCTTGATGATTCGAATGAGCTCAAGGCTCACCGTATTTATACCCAAGCTACGCGGGTTTTGGGAGGGGCGTCCAGCCTTAAGGCCGACCCCCGTATTCCTTATTCAACGCCCCAAGCCTTATCAACACACGTCGGTGTTATCTCCTTTTGGCAATGCGTATAAGCCGCAAGCCTCAACACTTAGCTCGCGCAAATGTTGCTTGCCTGTCGCATTGTCACATTCTTCCGTCGCACTGTCCGCTTAAGCGTCCCGACTGTCTGCTGTTCGCTGCATATGCCCACCGCTCTGCTCGTCCATTGCATGTGCTTGTCGCTCGGCCCGCCTATCGCATGTGCTCGTCGCTCGCCTGCCCGTCGCATATGTCTGCTGCTTGCCGTCAACGATAGCCCACAACCAGAGGGTGCCCGCCTGTGCGTGCCCGCACGGCGGTCTGCTGCCGAACTGCAATGTGTATCACCTTGTGTCGTCGGGCGGGTGGGCGTCCGTGCACGACCCACCACCAACGCGGCCACAATAATCTTTACTGGAGGGCGTCCGCCCGTGCACCCCGCACGACGGTCTACCGCAACCTGTATGTCACCTCGTGTCGCCGGGCGGGTGGGCGCCTTGTGCACGACCCACCGCCGATATATCCACGACAATATTCACCGGAGAGCGTCCTCCCATGCACCCTGCACGGAGGTCTACCGCAACCCTGTAATATGTATGCCTCGTGTTGCCAGGCGGGTGGGCGCCTGTGCACGACCCACCTCTTACGCGCCCCAACCTGTTCCCAACCGGAGGGCGTTCGCCCGTGCACGCCTGCACGACAATCCATCGCAATAGCACAAAGTGTAACCCGTGTTGTTTGGGTGGGTGGGCACCCTGCACACGACCCACCACCAAGGCGTCCATAATATGTTGCAACCGGAGGTCGCTCGCCCATGCACGTCCGCACGACGGTCCATCAACTCCACCGCAATGTCATGAAGTGTAACCTTGTGCCGTTGGGCGGGTGGGCGCCCTGCGCACGACCCACGACCCACACACACAACCGGCTACCAACGTGCGTGTTGTCCCGGTGTTTGGGCGGGCGGGTATGCCCTGCACGACCCACACCCGTCTCCAACCCATTACCAACGCCAACCTGTTATGCTGCCCGAACTCCAACTCGGCCTTCACCCGGCCTTTGCCCGACTCGGCGACCTTGCCCACTGCGGTTACCGTGTCTACTTCGTCGGGTGAGTATGCCGCCCATCGTGCACGAGGTGCCCGCCCATCGTCGTGCACGCCTGCCCGATTTGCGAGGGCATTACAGGCGTTGTTAGTGGCCACAAAAATTGGAGATTCACTTGGAAGAACCAGTTATCTCTGTGTTTCTATTGAATTTTTTCAACTTCCAAAACAGAAAATTTTTCAGAAAATTAAACTTTATTATGGAAAGATAAAGTACATTATGCTCTAACCTGTTAATGACATTTTGTTTCAACTATTTTCAACTTTAATTATTTTCTCCCTCAAGTTGGTCCGTGTATTTACAACAGTCATTACTTGGTCTGTAAAGATAAAATAAAGTCTTCTCTGTAAATTAGTTTTAAATATGCTCATTTGTCGTAGGTAGAGCCTCTAATGCCAGCAGGCGTTTATAGCCTCGACAGGGTTACCTGTCACCCAACAATGATCCTGTATCCTACTTAAAGAAGCCTACAACTCTCAAAGAAGAATCCACATCCACACTTACTGCTTTGATTTTCTTTTTATTCTTAAAGAACAATGTCTTGGTTTGAAATCCAATTTATGACATAATCATTCACTCGATTTATAACTTTGCTGAACAAGATGGCTTGTGATGAGACCCCTTGCCTCTTGATTGTAACAATCTTGAGTCATTGCCCTGTTGTGGTATGCAGTATTTGGCAAAGTCAGCAAGTTATAATATATGTGATTATGATAAGCCGGTTCGTGATGAGACCTCTCATTCTTCAAGATGAAGTGTATCCTTGGATTGTTCCTCTAAAAGTTGTGATTTCCTTAGCAGGGAGGAAGTCATTGTTTCCTTTAGATAGCTCTAGACAACAATGGTAGAGTTTTTGGAAGTAGTTATTCTACAGAGAATCTTTATTTTGTTATTGATACCTTTCATTGCACTGACATAAAACAATTTCTTCACTAAAGGTTGTTTTCATCAAACTTTTATGAAGTTGAAACTAGTGCCATATCTAGGTTAGAGTCTTTAACTATATCTTTCAATAATAAAGATCAATTTACCAAAAGATTTGCTATTTATACAAGAAAAAAGTCAAAATCTGAAAGAGAGTTGGTGTCTTTTTCATAAATGCCTAATGTAACCATTCACAACTGGTTTTATTATGAAAAGAAAAACTATTACTCTACAAAAATAGAAGAATAATCTTCTATGGAAAATATTTCTTAAGAATTTGTCCATTAACAGGCAAAGAATCTCTTTTACCTGCTAAATCCTGTAACACAAACGTTGATGGACCTATGGCTTCTACAATTTGAAAATGACCAAGCCACATTCTTTGAAGTTTTGTATGTTTTCCCTTTTCTTCATGAGCCTTGTCGCATTTTAAAACTAAGTCTCCCATCTGAAAATATTTTCTGGTCATTATGTTTGAATCAAAAGAGGATTTTACTAGTGCTTGATGATGAGCATGCGTTTTCTTAGCCTGTTCTCGTTGTTCTTCTAATTTGATTATTTCCATTTTTCTTAGGTGTAATGAGGAAGTTGGTACTTCATCAATGTATTGAACTAGAGGCAAAGAGGGAATTGCTAAATGAGTCGGAAGAACCACTTCTTTCCCATAAAATAAATTAAAGGGAGAAGTGCCGATGGAAGCTTTTCTCGTTATTCGGTCTGCCCACAAAGCATATACTAAAGATTTATGCCAATTTTTATGATTTTGGTCCACTGTTCTTTTGATAATCCTGATTAAGTTTTTATTTGTAGACTCGACTAACCCATTTCCCTGTGGGTAATAATTGGCCGAATATTTAAGTTTGAATCCTCTTTTAAGTGCAAATTCAGTAATTGCATTTCCAGAAAAGTATGATGCATTATCAAACATTAAAGAAGAAGGGAATCCAAACCTGGTGATTATAAATTGATCTATGAACTCAATGATATTTTCATCATTAGCCATCTTGAGTGGAACTGCTTCTACCCACTTAGTAAAATAATCTGTTGCTGTAAGGATATATCTATGCTGCTTAGAAGAGTGAGGAACAATCTCACCTATTATGTCCAATCCCCACTAACAGAAATGTTAACTGGTTGTAGTGGTAAGGATGGCTTCTTTTGTCTCCTAGCAGTAGTTTGGCAGACTTGACATTTCCTCACGTAACTGTGCAAGTCTTTGAATAACGTGGGCCAGTAATACTCTGTGCACAAGATTTTATGTGCAGTAGCATCTCTAGCATAGTGTCCGCCTTCTGGCCCATCGTGGAGTTCCTGCAAAACTTTTTCAGCTTCAGATTTATCAATACATCTAAGGAGAACATAATCATAATTTATTCTAAAAAGAATATCATTTATGAGCTGATATTGTTTGGCTTTCAACCTTAGAGATCTTTTCTTAGTATGATCGCGGTGTGAAGGAGCATACCCATTCTTAAGATAATAAATGATATCAGCGTATAATGACTCTGCATCGTTTAGGCTTACCTCGCACATTTGTACCTCTACAGATGGAATTTCAGAAATTTGTGACGCTTCAGCCAACATTTTGCAAAAGCCTTGACCTCTTACAATGTGTGTTGGTTTAATTTCTATGTCATATTCTTGTAAGGCAGTAACCCAATTGGCCCTTTTCTCACCCACATCCTTTTGTACTAGAAGATTCCTTACCGCTGGAAACGGTACTATAACTTTAGTATGGGTTTTGAGTAGAAAAGGTCTGAAGTATTTGATTGCTTTGAAAATAGCATAAGCCTATTTCTCCACATCTGAATAATTTAATTCAACACCCTGTAAATTTGAACTGAAAAAAGAAATTGGTGCTTCCGCCTTTTCTTGATTCGTTTGAGTGAGTATCGTAGCATATGACCTATCTGAGGCAAATGTATATAAAATAAAAGGCTCTGAAAAATTCGGAGTTGCTAAAGATGGAGCACTAATAATAGCTTTTTTGATCAGGTTGAATGCTTCATGTTCATCTTGGCCCCATTTAAAATTTGAGCTCTTTTTTATCATAGCTTGTAAAGGAGACATGATTCATGAAAAATCTGGAACAAATCTCTTTACAAAGTTGATTTGACTAAGGAAATATTGCATGGAGTTTTTGTTATGAGGTAGGGATATTTCAGAAATCTCTTTGATTCTGTCAGAATCGACGTGAATTCCAGATTTTGACACTATGAATCTTAGAAGTTTCCCTTCACTTAATGCGAAAAAATATTTCTTTGGGTTAAGTGAAATTCCATACCTTAAACATCGTTGGAATATTTTTTTCAAGTCTTTGAGATGGTCGCTTCGTTTCTTGGAATACACGGTTATATCATCCAAATAAATTACTACATATTTATTGACTAAATGTTTAAATGTGATGCCCTGGCTCTCTGAAATGTGGCACCAGCATTAATCAAACCAAATGGCATCTTTCAATATGCATATGTGCCCCATTTAGTTTTGAATGTGGTTTTCAATTGATCATCAGGATGTACCAACACTTGACTGTATCCTGAAAATCAATCCAAGAAAGACATTAATTCTGAGCTCACCACTGCCTGCAATATCTGCTCCATAGGTGGTAAGGGAAAATTGTCTTTTTGACAAGCCTTGTTAAGATTTCGAAAGTCAATCCAAATTCTAATAATTCCGTTTTTCTTTCTAATAGGTACCATATTGGAGACCCATTTAGAATGTCTGACGGGAAAGATTATCTTGGCTTCCAACAACTTATTGAGTTTGGTTTCTATCTGCTTTTCTAAATTGGGATGGATCTTTCTCAATTTTTGCTGGACAGGTTTTTCATTATCGGTCATTGGAATAGTATGTTGGATGATGGCAGTGTCGTATGTTTTGAGTTCATCATAGTTCCAAGCAAGAACGTTTTTGTATTGTCTCAAAAGATGAATATATGCTAGTTTTTCTTTAGGGGCTAGGCCAAGGCCTAGATTTATGTTTTGGGGTTTGGCATCAGTTCCTAGGTTTACTAATTCATAATTCAAAGTTGAACTTTGGAGCTTTAAATTGGTAGACCTTTTAAACCAATCTTTCAAATCGTACAGAATTGACCACCGACTTAGGTATAGAATTTTTAGTGCTATCTTGTTGCAATTGTCGATCATGTTGGTCTTCGTCAATTATTTGATTGGAGTAGGATCCTTCAGATGTAAGGAAATTTACGATATTAGGATCGTCGTTGAATATTCTCCAATTTGTGATGTTGTCAGGAATAGAAGGTCTAAAGATTAATTCTATTGAAAATCTATCTGGACTAAAATCTTCTGAAGGAAT
>APFE031546779.1:52415-79701 GCA_000404065.3 Pinus taeda | reverse complement strand
TTCAGGAAAAGGTGGTTTTGAAACAGATATTGAAGGTTGTTCCATAATAGGAGTTGTGTTATTTGGATGTGTTGGAATAACTTGGATTTTTGGTTTTTATTTTTCATTAAGAGACTTCCCTTCTTCAGAGATCTTTTCACTTTCCTGAATAACAACTAACAGGGACTTTTTCTCCAATACTCCACTAGATCTAAGTTGGACATTTTTTAGATCTAGTGGAGTTATCATGTAAGTTTGGAAATTTTGTCATTCCATATTGTAAACGGGTTGTGATTTTTTATTATTACTTGGATTTGGAATTGGTTGGGTAGGCAATTGGTTTGGTCTTTGAAGAAATTGTAATGAAAGTTGTGGATTCAAATTGTGGGGTTGAGTATGTTGAACAAGTTGAGGATAATATTGTGGAGGAAAAATAAAATATGATTCTCGAAATTGCGGATATTGAGGGTATTTTCCATAAGTATTTTTCCATCCTTGTGACCAAGGTTGTGGCCAAGATTGCCAAGACATTGGTGCATTCCAATTATTTTGTGATGGTTGTGAAAATGGTTGGTGAGTGTAAAACCTTGAGTTGTATTTGGTTGTGAATCTTGCCATGGTCTTTTAGTAATAAAACAAAGATGATCTACCTAATTTGGTACTACTTTTTCTTGATAAAAAAATTTAAGACCTGGTACTAAGGGAAATTCTTTCATATCATGATTTTCCACACATATAACACAAATTTCTACACTCCTTAGATCAAGAGGACATTCTCTCAAGGCATGTTTCTTTATGCACTTAGGACAAAAAAATAGATTTTCAACTTTTTGCTTGTTTTGTATTTTAAGGGTATAAATTTTTTCACTAAGACTCCCTAAAATATATGTTTTAAAACTATCAAGAAAATTACCGAATTTTGCTTTACTTATGTCTAGTTGCATATTTATTAATCCTTGATAAAAGAGGATCTATTGGATTTTTCCTAGTTCTTGTTTTTCCTATTGAAATGTGTATGCATAACTCACAAATTTCTGTAAGTGACAACTGAGAAATGTCTCCCTTACCTATTAGATTGAGAAGATCAATCCACTCATCTTTAATGGATTTCAATAAGAGAGCTTTCAAATTTTCCTCATCTAGATTATTATTTTTTTTCCCTTTTGACATTATAAGAAAATATTTCAACGAAGTCTTCAAGATTTTCATCTTCTTTATGTACCATTTTAAAGAATTCATCCTTAATATTATGGGGCATACAATAGTCCTTATATTTCTCTAAGAGTTTAGTTTTCATTTATTCCCACGTTCTTATGGAATTTATTCTTAAACCCATAAACCATTTTAATCTTGCATCTTTAAGGGTTGCAAGGAATAATTTCAGATTTTGAGCATCATGCAAATAATCATATGATCTACACAATAATTTAAATTCAAAGAGAAATGTTTTAGGGTCTTCACTCCTTAGTACATGAAAGTTTGGAAGGATAGTGGGTGAGATATTTTTCATTGCCACAGTTGTATCTTCATCGAGGATAGGAAATCCAAAGGGTTTTAGATTTATCTCTTATCCTCTCCCTCTTCCTCTTCCTCCACCTCTTCCACCTCCCCTATTTCATCTTCTTCCTCCTCCAGTCCTAGGTTGTTCACCATTCACATTATGTACCTCTCCATCCCCTTCTCCAACTATTATAGATTCTTTAGAACTAATATAGGGTTCTGGTTCCAAAATTTGGCTTGCAGCTTCCTCTAGATCCTACGGTTTTTCTATCAATGGTTTGTTAGAATAGGTTTGTTCTTCCTCTTCTTTAGTAGGAACTTCTAGCTCTTGAGCTAGAATTTGTTCTCCAACTGAAGATAGGAAAATTACTCTTGTTGTTGGAGATATGGGATCTTTTTCTTCTATTATGGCTTCTATTGATGAATTTGGTGAATCTCTAGGTTGGATTTCAAATCTTAATACCTCAGGGAGTTTTTGTTAATTCAAGTTTGTGTGGGTGGTGTGGCACTATGAGGTTGTGGTGGAGTGAGTGATGTTGTTGGAATTAAACTCTTACATCTACCTACAATCTACCTCCAAAATCTCTTTCCCTGTGCATATCATGTTTTTGTTTTTAATTATGAAAATATAAATACTTCCATTTACAATTCCCTGGTAACGGCGCCAAAATTCTTGTCAATTTAATTGTCTTAAATTGTTACATAAATTATCAAGCAGAGTTGGTAAACTTGTGAAGTGAAAGTGAACTATATATGCTAGAAGCCTTTAGATTATTAATGTGTATGATTGAGTATATTGAAAATTGTTTCTAAGGATGTTTTGTGCTCCTATTTTACTCTTTAAAGAAAATGAAATTAACATAATCACTCTCAATTACATTCCTGCTCACTCCTTTCTAATGAAATAAAAAATGCTCTTTACTCTTGTAAAATGAAACTAAGTAAAATTTACATTGTCTTATTGAATTGAGAAGAAATTAACTAATCTATTGCAACAAAAATTTAATCTCTAAAAGCAGAAGTATTCATCTAATGTTCTAACAATCCTTTGCATAAAAACTAAATGCAATTGACCTCTAGTTAAAATGAAAACCATACATCTTCTCATTATCAATAATTCATGCTTTGAAATAAAATGCTTTTGAAATGAAATGCTCTAAACAAAACTACAAAGGAATCACCCATGCTTTAAAATGAAATACTTTGAAACAAAACTATAAGGAAATCACTCATGTTCTGAAATGAAACACTCTTAAATGAAATTGTAAGGAAATCACTCATGTTCTGAAATGAAACACTCTGAAATGAAATTGCAAAGAAATCTATGAAATTCTTTTGAAATTAAAGTTGTAAATAGATCTATTAAAGGTGTCTATGCTACAATTATCATCATTAGTGAAGTATTGCTATTTCTATTTAATTAAAATCAATGTTTCAAAACTATTATAGAGAATATAAATAAATGAAATAAATGAAAAAAGGGAAATATAGAAATGCAAAACTTTCACTGTTTTCAAGGGCCCTCCACAAACAGGCAGTCACGAAACTTTAATCACATAGTCAGCTATGCATCAAGCTTGATTCTTCATTAATAGGGAAATGGAGTTTTTAAAACATCATTGTCACATACATCAAATTCAATCGTTGTTCATGTTTTGTTGAACAGTATTTATAAAAGGCCATGTCAAATAATTGTTTGAGGCTTTTACACCTACCTTTAGCTAATAGACTTCTAAACTTAGCTTCTAACAGGTATCAAAATATCATTTTCTCATGATTTTCTATTTGGCAAAGCAAATCTTGAAGCATAAAATTTTTGGACTCTCACTCGCTTGTTCAGCAACACGTTGAATTTCACCCTTTGACCATACAATCGAAAAATCCTTTGATGATCTGGCTCAAATGGATAGAAGGGATCAATCTCCACATATCCATATCTTTTTCTTCTTAGCTAGCACCTTGGATCCTCATAAACCTTGGAGTTGGCTACAAAAATATAGATTAGCTATAGAATTGCATGAATTTGGTAGTTAATACAAATATTAATTCAATAATAAGGAACATTATTATTTATGAAAGACAAGACAATTAAATACCTTACCATGCCAAAATCCTTGTAGTTTGATGCCTTGTGATTTGATGATGATGGTCAAAGAGAGGAAAAACTTGTAAGGGAGAGTGTCAAAATGAAGCATTCATAAGGCTCTACATTTATTTATGATAATAATTCTAACATTGAGAAAGTTGAAACATATTCTTCTCAATTAAATTCTCGTGATCAAAGATCAGCCATATATAGGAAAGAAGAACATTTTAACTCAGAAGTTGTTCCAACTAATTCTCATTCTCAAGTAAAAAATGTGCTTCACGATTTCAACATTCAAGAGTATTTTCCAATTTATAATTCATATGATCATTAAGATATTACACTTGTTCATGGTTTAGAAATGTTTCCTCCTCCACAAGTTAATGCCAATTATCCTTCTTATCTTATGGCCAATGCTTGTGAGGGCAGAATTGTTTTAAATTAATTTTAGTTTTGTTGTAACATTAATTGTAACAATATTGTAAATTACGATTTGATTGTATTAGTTGTACTTCACCCGTTTTAACTGTGTTCTGATTTGTTTTTGTTAACATTTTTCAATTTTTAGATGTCTTTTGTTGGAATATCGAACAACTAAGTGTTGAAAATTCACAATATGTTTTGCTAGAATGTGAAGAAGAATCAAAAAATCTAAATTATAATCATCAAGAGGTTTTGATCTTTTAATTATATTTGATGGTTGTATTTTATCATATTACTTTTCTTTCTAGTATGCATTCTCAATATGAAACAACACTTGGGAATAAATTGGTCCAATATGACGAGCAATCTAATTTAATTAATAATCTTCCATCAAAACTATCAAATTTCCATCCATTTTTCATTGACCCCTTTGAAAGACATTTGGAAAGTTTTCCTTCACAGAAGATTATTACTAATTTAACATATGCACATAAGATAGACAAATTTTTGTAGGCCATTGTATCTAAAAAATCAATTTCACAATCTAGCCTATTATCCTCTCTTTTTAATCTCTTCTAATCATTAATGGAAATCCATCCAAATTTATATGATCTGATTGAAATTCAGCTCAAAAGGGACATTTCAAGGGAAGATTATTCTAAATAAACTACTTTTTGTAAGTATGTTAGCAATAGATGTACATTCTACATTTAGATTTAGTTTTCTTAGTTTAATTATATTTTTTTTTTTGAGAAATATTCTCGATATACTGGATTTTTCTCGGAAGCCGATCGCGGAGTGGAGCAGGAACGCGTGAGCAAGACCTAGGAGATCAGCGAGCTGCTGCGCCGCCGCCTCAGCCTCGGCCGCGAGGCCTGCAATCCGGGCCCTGGCTGCAGCCATGGCCCATCCAGATCCATCCCAAGGGGATGCTGAGAAAGCCTTCTCAAAACTGGTAAAGTCCCTTCCTCCTTCCCGGCCCAAACCTGCAACTTCAAAATTTGTCAAGAAACTGGATATTCTCCAAGAAGTTCAGCTGCCTCCATCTCTTCCTCGAATGGCAGCTCTATCACTAGAAGAAAAAGGACTCATAGGACAGTTTACAGGCTTATGGCCTTCACCAAGAACAGTCCAAAGATGGGTGGAAAGGAATTGGTCCGATAAAATCCAAGGAAAGATCTCAATCCGTTTCTGTGGCAAAGGTTACTATACCTTTCATTTTGAAACCAAAGCAGATAAGGATCTGATATTTAGGAATGGGCCCTATTTCATGGACTCCCGTGGGCTATATTTAAACAAGTGGACCCCTGATTTCGATCCAGAACTAGACATCCCTAATGCTGTTCCAGTATGGGTCCGTCTACCTCACCTGCCCTTGCATTGTTGGGGAGATGAATCGGTCAAAGCAATCGAGAACACGGTAGGGAAATACATCGACAGAAGTGAGCCCAAGGACAACATGCAAGCCTGTGCAAGGATCTACGTAGAAGTGGACCTCGGGAAAGGACTGCCGGAAGCCATCAAGCTGAAGGTGGACGAATGGAGCTACATACAGCAACTAGATTACGAGAAAATACCCTTCAAATGCAAGGTATGTCATGAATACGACCACTTTGCTAATAGATGCACTAAAGTAACTAACTTGGAAACTGAAGATCAAGGAGGACACTGGGAAACTATGAAAAAAAAGAAAGCAGCACCCCCATCCAAACCTGAATCAACTTCTGATCAGCCGGGCCCTTCCTCCCACCGCCCCAATTCTCCTCCTCCCAAACCCTCGGGCCCACCCCAAGATCCTCCCTTCCCCTCATCCTCCAACCCTTTCCTTATTCTAGCCTCTGAAGAACCTCAATCTGACCAACCCTCCTTTGAATTGTCTGACCCTCCCTTGATCACTTCGATCCTCTCCCAGCCTTCCTCTGAACCTCCCCCTCCTAGAACCACCAGAAGCTCTTCAAAAGAAATTGGCTCTTCAAGTGATCTCCACAAGAAGCTTGGACCAGGAAGGAAGTCAGCCAAACAGCATCGAGAAGAAAGCACTCAAAAGGACATTTCCCTTGGATTCCAAACCCTTATGGAATCCTTCATGACAGGACATCAAGAAAAAGAAACAGTAGGGAAAGACCAAGAGAGGCGAGCACCTCC
Organism: Pinus taeda; assembly: GCA_000404065.3. Classification (NCBI taxonomy): domain Eukaryota; kingdom Viridiplantae; phylum Streptophyta; class Pinopsida; order Pinales; family Pinaceae; genus Pinus; species Pinus taeda. The sequence goes on along the minus strand of APFE031546779.1, from coordinate 73,568 downwards.
TCGCTCGAATGCACCATGATGAAGCTCCTATCCTGGAATAGCAGGGGCATGGGGCACCCCTCCAAAACAACTGCCTTAAGAGACCTTCTCCAAAACGAAAGACCTGAAATCTTGTTGATCCAAGAAACCAAACAAAATCAAAATGAAATGCAGAAGATTGTAGATGCCCAAAAAAATTTCTCAGGGGCCAGCAGCAATTCCAGAGGAGCATCTGGAGGAATTACTACCATGTGGAATAACCAATATTGGGATTGCAATTCAACCATTCTCAACCAAAACTGGTTGAGGACCAATCTGAGTAGCAAAGAGGAGAACTGTGATCTCATCATTTACAATGTCTACATCCCCAACCATTATAGAGAAAAGGAGCAGTGCTGGAAGGAACTAAAAGAAAATATAGACAATGAGCAGAACCCAAATATCATTCTAGCTGGAGATTTTAACTTAGTCCTCCACGCGAATGAGAAAAGAGGGGGCAATTTCATCCACGACCCCTTCAGAAGTCAGCTGGAAGGAATAATGCCAGAACACGAATTGGTTGATATTATTCCAAAAAACCGAAAATACACTTGGAATAATAGAAGGTTGGGGCCAGGCAATATCATGGAACGATTGGATAGAGTTCTGGTTAACATCTCCCTCCTTTCCTCCTTTGCAGCTGGCCACACCAAAATTCTCAGCGCCACGGCCTCAGACCACTTTCCCATCCTCCTCACGATGGAATCCCACACTCATCTGGGACCAATTCCGTTCAAATATAATCCGCTGTGGAGAAATAATGCAGCGGCTGAAGCTATCATAGAGACCACCTGGAAACAGCATGTAGAAGGCTCTCCTAGCCATATATGGGAAACAAAAATCAGAAACATAAGAAAAGCCCTCAAAGAATGGGCAAAAGCCAGCTATCAAGAGCCAGAAAAGATTAAAAAAAAAATACAGCAAGACTTGGAGGAAGTCCAAAAACAAATTGAAGATCAAGGGCTTAACCATCAGCTAAAAAACAAGGAATGGGAAATACAGGGACATCTCATGCACATCAAGAGAGAAGAAGAGACAAAGTGGAGGATTAAATCGAGACAGTTATGGTTGAAAGAAGGAGACAAAAACACAGCTTACTTTCACAAGCAAGCTACAGCTAGGAAGACAAGGAACAACGTAAATGCTATTACTGACAGCGAAGGCAACCATCATAGCAATCAAGAATCCATCAAGAGGGCAGCCTCCCTTCATTTCAAAAGTCTCCTCACCGAAAATCAAGAAGAAGTCGACTATTCTGAGCTGTTGCAGCACCTCCCGAAAGGCATTACTCAAGAGGTGAATGAAAGTCTAAATCGAGAAATAGCGGAGGAGGAAATCAGGAAAGCAATCTGGACCCTGCAGCCGGACAAGTCTCTGGGACCAGATGGTTTCCCAATCAACTTTTACAGGGATCATTGGCAGCTGATAAGAAAAGATCTTGTAAAAATGCTGAGGGGAATACAAAGAAAAGGGAAAATGGGGGGCTACACAAACTCAACTTTTCTTGCCCTCATTCCCAAGGAAAATCGACCCACATCTTTCTCCAGGTTTCGTCCAATATCTCTGTGTAACTCCTCATACAAGATATTCATAAAAATCATAGCTACCAGACTCCAGCCCCTCCTCCCTTCCCTAATCTCTGAAAATCAAGGGGGCTTCCTATCTAATAGGCAAATCCATGACACAATTACTCTGGTCCAAGAAGCCATTCACTCCAGCACCTCCAGGCAAGAGAAAGGATTTGTTCTCAAGCTTGACTTAGCCAATGCCTTTGACCGGGTAAGACATTCCTTCTTGTTCGCTGTCTTGAGGAAAATGGGATTCAATTCTGCCTTTATCAGCACCATTGCCGCCTGCATATCAGGACCTTGGATATCACCTCTGATTAATGGGCGCCCTTGTGAAGCCTTCCAATCCTCCAGAGGACTAAGGTAAGGCTGCCCTCTCTCTCCTTATCTATTCATTCTTATGGCTGAATCCTTTAGCAGTGCTCTGGAACATAATAAAAGAGTTGGCCTCATCTCTGGCATCAAATTCAAGAACGGAGTCAAGAACATTAACCACTCCCAATTTGCTGATGACACCCTCTTGATTGGAGGAGCTTCTACAACCATTGCAAGGCGCTTTAAAACTCTCCTCGACCAATTTATGGAGTATTCAGGGGGAGCGGTCAACTTCCACAAAAGTTGCATCTATGGTTGGAACATTTCTAACCAAACTGCCCACAACATCGCCAACATCTTTGGAGTCACCTACAGAGAAAATTGGGACCACTTTACCTACCTTGGGATGCCGGTCAGTCTGGGACCATTAAAAGCAGAAACTTGGAATGAAATAATAGACAAAGTCAAGAGGAAGGTCCAGCAATGGGGAACTCAATGGCTCAATCCAGCAGGCAGGATAATTCTCCTCAAATCAGGTATATCCTCCTTACCTCTATATAGGTTTACCCTTTATCAAGCTCCTGCTATTTTCCACCATAAACTGGAAGTCGCCATTCGAAACTTCTTGTGGCAAGGAGGGAAAAAAGAAAAAAATAGATTTAATTTGGTCAGCTGGAAAAGTGTAATCCAATCTCAGGACAGAGGAGGTCTGGGAATAAGAACTCCCAAAATCCTAAATTTGGCATTTGGGATCAAAATGGCCTGGAGGCTAATCGATGAGCCAAAAGATTGGTGGAAGCAGGTCATAGAAAGCAAATACCTCAATGGCACAAGGCAAAGACTTCTTGAAAATGACATCCCCAATAGAGATTGCACCAAAATTTGGCACCTTTGCAAGAAAGCAATCCCTTTTCTCAGACAAAATACCTCAAAGATCCCTGGAGGAGGGGACAACATTAACTATGCCACTGATAAGATAATGGGACTTCAACCTCTAAATACTATTGAAGAAGCCATCCCCATCATACATCACCTCAATAGTAAAGGCATTCAGAGGCTAGGACAAATATCGAAATGGGATGCAGGCACAGGTGCCTGGACTAATTGGGAATTCCCAGGTATACCTTCAGCATTAGAAGCGAGTCTCAAAGCTCTCAAAGCTAATCTTCATAATAGAGCTCCAATAAAAAAAGGAGCAGCAGATGGACTTTGATGGGATCCCACGGGTTCAAGCTACACCATCAAGTCTGGGCATCACTATATCTGCAATAGCACATATCAGATCCCCATCTGGAATCATTGGCGAATAATTTGGAAATCAGAGGCCATTCCCAAAATCAAATTCTTCATCTGGCTGTTACTAAAAGGCAAAGTACTCACAGCAGAAAACTTAAGAAAGAGAGGGATCAACGGTCCATCCAGATGCCCCAACTATTGCACAGCAGAGGACACAATCCAACACTTGTTCCTAGACTGCCCCTTCGCCAAGAGATGCTGGATCAAAATGTCATCCTTGGGCAATACAAACTGGCAACCCCAACATAAAATTCCTGATACAATATACGAATGGAAAAAGAATTGCCCATGGAAAGACAAAAGGAGTAAGATTGTTAAAAGAATCTGGGATACCATTCCTCATACTTTACTCTGGAGAATTTGGCTAACAAGGAACAAAAAGATCTTTCAAAACAAAGAGAGCAATGTTCAAACAACATGCAACAAAGCCCACACCTTAGCTCAAGAGGCAATAGCAGCCAAGTATAAAGGAAAAATCCAAGCAGCAGATTACTCAGTGGAAGAAAGATCAGTCATTAGTCACATATTGGATCGGCTAGGACAACATCAGGAGACTCAGAGAACTGTCAGACAGCAGCAAGTTCAAGTCAAGGAGTGGGAAATCAGGCTACCAGCTCAGGATTACAAGATGTGGATTCAGAGCAACAACTGCCCAACATTATTCTTCGATGGAGCTTCAAAGTCAAACCCAGGCCAAGCAGGAGCGGGAGGAGTAATATTAAATGAGTCTGGGGACAACATATGTAGTTATGAATGGAGCCTGGGAGAAAAAACAAACAACAATGCAGAGGCATTAGCTTTATATCAAGGATTAATTCAACTAAAGAGCCTGGGCATTAAAAGGGCATTAGTTTTTGGGGATTCAGCAATCATTATTCGTCTTATGATCTATAATCAGCGATCCCCCAACAGTAATATCCAGCAGCATATAGAACGCATCAAGCTCCTCCTCAAACACTTTGAGCACATCAAGTTTTACCACATACTCTGCACGCTAAACATGGAAGCGGACAAGCGAGCGAATAACGCAGTAGGAAGGCTGGCAGGAATGTTGAGGCACAATAACATAGATAGTTTTCAATCCCTGCCATGAACCATAGTAATCATAGTACTTCCCAGCTTCGCTTGGTCAATAAAGTGTGCGAGGGGCAAGGTCTTCTCAGATGCAGGACATATCGCAGAAATTGTAGTATGCACAATCAGCCACATCTGATCCATAACAGAGGCAATCACCTGCCAACAGACAACAAAACTCATTTCAGTGCCGGCATCAGGATAAAAGACTCAGCAAAGGAAGATCGTCTGAGAGATTTGGAGCAGACCACCATCCCTCTCGTGATGCTGATTCTTGCTTGGAAATTTGTCCATTGCCTGATCCATTCTATAAATGTGTCGCCCAGCAATCAAAGTATCGCCCATCGTGATCAAGAGACAGTGCAGAAGCTACAACTTGGAGCAAATGTTCTTCTTCAGCGCCTCAGGAGGAACACTTCTCTGGTATCGCCTCTTTACACTCAGTCCAGTCTCATTCTAACCATTGTTACTGTGATTTACAGGAACGCCAAAGCCAGACTTAGCAGGGCGTCTTTCCTTGCAGCTCCTTTCTCTGCACATTCAGCTCCATCCCCCTTTCATTCCATCCCTTCTTTCCCCTTTCTCCCCCTCTCGTTTCTCCACTGTCTCACACCTTTTCCCATCACCCGACTCCTGGGTATCTCGGACTCGTGCAGTGAACTCCCCTTCTCCTTTTTAGCTCCATCCCCTCCCCTTTTCATTCCTGTATTCTCCCTTCTCTGCTGTTTAATCTTCTTCCGTCTCGTCCTCTATACCTTCATCCGGCCCCTGGGCTTTCTTTTCTCAGACTCGCACAGTGAGTCCCCTCCTAAATTCTCAAGAGAAACGGTCACTCTGAAGGCGGGCCTTACTCACTCCCCCGCCAGCATCTTCAGAATCTGTCATTTCGTCAGAGCATCCTTCAACGCTCCTAATATTCCCGCTCATCATGCCTCTGTTTTCACCTACCTCTCTCACCGTAACTTCCCTCCTTCAATGGCGCGCAGTGAGGACTGTTTTCACTATGCTGACCTGCAGGCTGAGTTGGAGGAAATAAGGACTCAGCAATCCATTTTAGACGACAAGCAAAAACTATTGGACGCAAGATTGGAAGAGCACGACAGGCGTCTAGATGATCAGAGCAGAAGGATTTTTGAACAGGACTGCATCAATACTGAAAAATATAAAGCAGAAATCCAGCTGTTTATGCACAAAGCAGCTTCCCTCCAAGAGTAGTTCAGACAGCTCATCAACCGCTGCACCGATGCTAAGGAATCAATTTCCATACTTAAATTCATGATGGAAAAGAAAAATGCCATTGCCACCAGCTCCTCCAGCGTCAAGCAAGAAGGAAAAGAGGACCAGCCAGAGGAATCAACGGCAAGACACATTCAACACATCATAATAGACTGAATGAACTATAAATGTATTTTTCTGTTATTTTCCTTCATTAGAATCTATAGTAGCACTGTTCTAGATAGTAGCAAAAATAGCAAAGTAAGGATCAAGGAGGTAGTCTCTTTTTGTAAACCCCTTGATCTTAGTCAATCCGCGCATATTATGTACCAGAGGAATCTAAATCCCTGGAATTTCTCAGAATATAATACATAGCAACCGAACTTTAAATATATATATATAATATTTATATATATATATATTATATATTATAATTATATATATATATATATATATATATATATATATATATATTATATATATATTTTTCTTTTTGTTATTGATGTTTTATCTATACATACATGTAGGAAATAAAATACTTACATGGCTACATTAGAAGTATGACTATACCTAGTCATACTTCCTTCCATTTAGTGAGAAATAGGAATAGATTAATTTAGATTAGTTCCTTTTTTTTATTTGAATTTATTCTATTACTGAAAATTTCTAATAAACAAGTGATGAGTCCAAAAAGATTCTTGGCATTCCCCTATCATTTCTTGGTAAAGTGGGTTAAAACATATCATAGTCGAATCATATACACTTTTGATGCACTTGATTGCATTACTTTTGTAGAAATTCATCATATGGTTTAAAAAATGTTTCAAGGCATTTGTTTTTATTCACCACTCTTTCCCTATAATGTAAGTTTGAAGTAGATGCAATTGCAAAGCTCATTACTTGCCAATTTTTACTAAATAAGTAGATGATGTTGAACATGGGGTAATTTGAATATTCAAGAGGTAAAATTACAATCAATATTCTTCTAGGTATGAATTTTACATGTTCATATTCATCTCTTGTTAGTTTCTCTTTTATTTAGTTTATTTCTTATTTACGTTTTGCTTCTTTTGTAGGTCCTCATTCGCTTGATTTTGGAGACTTGGAATGAGAAAACGGTCAACCATTTCTAAATTTGCAGCATGTTTAGGGAATTATTTGTTATTTCATCAGAATTTGAGGATTCTTTAAATTTTGTTTATATTAATTAAAACCTTGATAGACCTTTAATACATTATCAGAAAATTCATATCAGATTATTATAATATCGCAACTCTCCTCATACGAAAGTTCCAACAACATCTCTCTGATTGAATACTTCTGATAATTAATATAACTATTAAAGGGTTTTTATTAAAAAGACGAAGTTAAGATAAGCACTTCTGTGTGAATATAATAATAAAAGTTCTGATCCCATAGGTTTTCCACGTAGCATTATCGGAGCTTCCAAATATTGGAGTTTTCAATGTGAACCTTACTTCATCAATCACCGATATTCCTATCCACCAATCTCCGATGTCCCTATATATCGATCTTCGATATCCCAAGTCGCCGATCTTCGATATCCCTTCCCACTCATTCTTCGATAAATGACTTTGTCAATACTGCGATATCTTGATCTGTCGATCTTCAATATTCCCAAACCTCTGATCCTCGATAAACTTCCAGTTATCAATATCGAAACTACAAATTCCAATCAGATGATTCCCTTTCACACACTCGATACAAAATATCCAATGAATAACCTCTGATATCCCTTCCCGCTTATATTTTTAGTCGTTACATTCAAAGGGCTATCAAAATGTGAGAATATTGTGTGTTTCAAAAATACAGCCATAATATTTCTCCAACATTTTTCTCTCATGACGCTCATGTTTATAGAAACTTGGGAATTCATGCTTTTCATTTAGCAATATGAGTAAATAATCATGTTTTGTTTCTCATCAATGCAGCGAGAATGAAATGCTTATAGTCATTATTATTCTAATTTGCTACTAACCGAGCAATTTTTTGCATAAAATGATCTTGTCCTTGATTTTATTTATGCTTGCTCTAAATCTTACAATTGCCAAATTGAGTAGAATCATGGCATCACACTCATTCATATTTTTTTCCCTTTAGTAACATTTGTTTTTCTGAAGAGATTTAGAGCTTATTTGAGAGCTTGGATGTATTTTAATGATGATTTCAACAAATCCAAGTATTCATTCATCACAATAACCTTCTAACTATCTTGATATACCTTCTTCATGATGTATCCACATCGACAATATTTTACTCTTCTCGGCAATCTTCTTGGTTAATGGAAAATTTCATCACCCATGGTTCTTTTAAGTTTTTGCCTTTGACTCATTATTCGATGCACATTTTGTCATCTCAATCATCTTTTAGTGCACATCTTCACTTCTGAGGGCACTCTTCATAAACCACTAAGGTAATGCAACGATTAATAAGAAATTTGGGACAGGTAAAGATATTAAAACATGATTAAATCATTCTAGATTTCTCTTATATTTGAGTTTTTATATATCACTATATATATAGCATACAAAATTCAACACCCCTTCATATACACTCTGTATTACATTGTTTTGGATTTAGTCTTAATTCTGGACAATTTATGAAAAGCATGGAGTACATACGAAACTTGTAATATTATGAGAATAATTATCGTTTCAATTCATAAAGAAGCATCGTTTTATTTTCATTTCTGTGGATTTGGTTTATTTTTTATTCCTTGAACATGAAACATTGTTTCCTTCAAGTTTATTGCTTAACTTAGTTAGATTCAATAAATGATAATTTTGGGTCAATAAGATTTCAGCAAATTCAAATTCTTTGTCTTTTTAATTCTAATTAAAAGAAAAATTTATCTTTTCTTGGAGAAGATGTTATCTTTTAGGTCTTCGTGAACCTTCAACACCTCTACCTGATCAGATTTGAAGCTCATTCTCCTTTTTCTGGTTTTCTTTCAAGTTTTTAAAAGAAGCAATAATGATCCTCATCGAATCAGTGAAACTAGGAAGTTTCTGAACCTTTAGTTTATTTCTTTAAGCATTGATTTTATTATAAACTAGTTAAGATGTTTTTTGCGGGTTTTGTGCTTTGAAACAAGAAAATTTACAGCAGACAGAAACTTTTTTCATTTGACCTGAATTTTATCATCATTGTTATTAGAAGCATAAACACTTATAACTTTTAAAGATACAATTTATCTAAAGTTCAACATAAGAAGCAACATTCACATGATTATATTATATTACTTCTTTTGTTGAGACATTTTTATAAGTAGCCTTGTTGGATTTTATCTTTTAAATTTGGATTTTTTCTTTCAACTTTTCCTTTCTTCATTTTTTTACTTTTATTTGTTGATTTCTTTTTGGAATTATTTTCTTTCTTCTTTTGGTTTTGTTTTTATTTTGGTGACTCTGCCATGATTTATGTAAAAGGTTTTTCCCTCACCCATCAACGATTGGCATACATGGAAAATCTTTTAACTCTATCTATTTTAGTGAATTTTATTTATCATTAAAGGCATATCCTTATGAAACCATAAAGCCCTCTCGCTTTAAATCTTTTTTATAGAGGAACACACATCCGTACTAAGTGATATAGTTTAATTTTTCAAGGAAAGAACTGATTTGAGTTTAACACAGTGAATCTCTCCCACCCCTCCTCTTTATAAAGGCTTTCGATTATAGTCGTGGGGAAAGAACTTGGAGTCAACATTATGAAAGTATTATGTCCATTAAACATAATTCTCTATTACCATCCCACCTCTTTCACTCAAGTACATCAAAAAATAAAAGCTTGTAAATGTGTTTATCAAAAGGGTGATTAAAAAAGGAAGCATTGTAAATACAAGTAAACTTGTCGGGGCTATGGACACTCGTTGGTAGTGGGGCTAGGCTTGTATGGCATAAAAGACAACTTCTTCAAGGTACTATTCAGGCTCTCTAACAGTGAAGCGATGGCAGAGACCATTCATAACAATGGATATATGTTTTATAAAAAAACTCCTATCCATGCCTTCTTCTATTTCTCATATGAGGTAATTTTAAAATAAATTCTCCTAAATTTGGATTCATGACTTTTACTTGAGTATTATTTGAGTACTTATCTTTATAAACTCATAATATTTCTTAATCTATTTATGTGGGACCTATGGAAATGTTTTATTGTTAGAAGATTTCATGAACTCCATTATTTTTAACCTTTCGGTAAATTAAAGTTCATTATCTTTAACCAAAGATAACTAGTTCTTCCTAGTGTGTTGCCATTGTTGTAGGGAAAACCCAACAACCCCCCATTTTTTACTTATTTACTTCAAATAATGGGGACCATTTCCATTATTTTTTGGCGAAAACACATTTTATGATTTTCATTAAGTTAATTATCGTACAATTTTTCCATTTTTTCATTTTCGTCAAGTTTCTATTTTAATTATTTCATTGAATTCGAATTTTAACAAGCTTTCTGTCGATACTTGTTTCACCTCATTTGGGTAATCAATTTGCCAAGATCACTCCTTTGAAGTTTGATCATTTTGTCCCCTGAGTTAAAAAACATACAAAATGTACAATATTTTAATTTTTTAACTAAAATAGTAACTCATTATAAATATTAATCCCTAGTTAATTTTTATTAATTTTTTTATTTTTCGTTAATGTTCCTACAAAATGACCCAGCCAAATTGTAGAATAATTAAAAACACATTTTTTAGGATCTTGGTAATTTATTCCAATTTGTAATTTTAAATGAAGTTGCCAAACTCGAAATCTCAAAATTGCAAAGTGGTTGTAGTTCATTTTGTAGAATTTTTAATTCCATGTGGGCCCCACTTTACATCACTTTTTCCTTTCCAAAATCCTGAAATAAAATCCCAATTTCAAAATCCTAATTTGAAATCTCCGAAATAAAAAATCCCGATTCGATTTGAAACTTGCAATATCGAAATATCGAATATCGGCATTTTTTAGGTGATGCGCTTTTGAAAAGTTCCAATATAATATTTCTCTGATCGACGATAGAGTTTTATATGTGTGCCTATTTCATTTACATAAGGTTTGGGTCGAGCTCCTTATGACTCTTGTCACCATGACCTCACTCCACCCTCCACCTCACCTCCTTGTCACTCCACCTCACCTTCCACTCCTCCATTAACCACTCACCCTCACGTAACATTTGGACTAGTTTGTTTTGGTTTGAAGTTTTAGTAATATGGTTTTTCTAATAATTAATATATTTTATTAATATATATATTATAATATTAATATTAATATAATATATATTATATTTTAATTCAATTTTAATTTATTTTATTATTAATTAATTACATTTTTTATAATTAATTTTTAATTACTTAATTTTAATAACATAGTTACACTTAAATTAGTATTAATTAATAAATAATTGTAATTTAATTTAGGATTAGATTTCAATTTAAAAAATCCATTTTTAGCCCAAGCAACATATTTTTCAAAATTCTGGTAGTGACGGCTCGTTGGATAGATAAAATCATGGAGAATATTTCTGAAGTGGTTTTATTACCATATTTTATCATTTAATAGGTCTAAAATCCAGCATAAGATCAAGCTCCGAATTTTTAAACAAAAAAAAAAAAAAAAAAAAAAACTGAGTTTAATTTTCTGCATTTTCATTTGTTCGCAGCTTCTACTGAGTGCAGATTTATTCATCTATGTTCACCTCAACCAATTAGATATTCACAAGAATCAATAGAAGCTTAGATTTTTGTTTATTTAATTATGTAATTAAGTTTTGATTGGATATGTTTTATATTTCAGATTTAGTATTTTGATTTTAATTTGCAATTTAATTAAATTTTGATTGATTTTTGCAAGGAAACAATTGAAGAGACAAGGAGAAGAAAATTTCAATCAATGAAAATGCTCTAGTAATAGAAAAAAAAATTTGGGCCAATGAAAATTGATTGAGAAAAACTACTCTTCAACAACTTTCCTATTGAGAATTCTTTTTGTAAAATGATAAATAGTAGATTGTAGAATGTATTAGGGGCTTATCTTTGCTCCAATTCTGAAATTCTTAAAACCATTATTGTAATGAGGATTTAGAGTTGTAGGTGAGAGGAGAGAAAACCTCAGATCTGGGGGATTATTGAGGATTTTTCTTTTGCATTCTGAATTATGTATGAAGAGCAGAGCTTGCACTATTGCAACTTTTGTTTTAACAACAGGAGTTCAAAGCATTGTAAAGGAATGTTGAAGGCTCGAGCCAGAGAAATAAATTCAACAAATTGGTATTTATAATAAAATTGTTTTAAATACTGGTTTCATTTTATGAGGGCAGAAGTGTGTCATTTTATTCATATTTATGCACTATTGTCAATGTGAGTAATTTCCCTCAATAATATGTTATTGTTTATCTCTGCTCTTGTGGATTGAATTCTGATTTGTGAGTAACTATTTTCTCATCTATCTTTTAATTATGGTTTAACAAATAATAATATTCTATGAACTATTTCCTTATATTATTGTTTAATCATTTAAGTTATTGATTTGATAATCATCATCATTTTGTGAACTACATCCCAAATGTTGTTGGTTAATTATTTATGTTAATAAATATCTTAACAAAATTAGTTTTGGCATTCATAATGTCAATTAATTGAATTATTTTGTTAGCTTTATATTTATTATAAGTCATACATATTTAAATTCCAATCATTTAAATATTATGCTCTCAGTTGGGTTAAATCTATATCTTCCTAATTGAGATATGATTATGATACTTTTCCTTTTTCTTACATTCTAGGAATGATTCGCATTTAGATTTAATTCTATAGTCTTAGAATTCCTATTATTAAAGAGGATAAGTTTAGTTGTGGCTTGGCTGAGCCCGAGATCAGCTTAAGGGTCACCTTCTTCTCTGATCAACAAGAGGGATGATCTGATGTCTCTTATCTATTTGTAGGTTAAAGTTATATTTTAAGCCAATGGAGATAAAGAGAAGGTAATTGGACCTAGTTTAACTAGCTGGAACCAACATTTCAAAGGAAAAGGAGTTGCTCTAAGTTCCTAACTAGGTGGTCTCCCTTATAATGTTATAGGTAGTGAGCCTTCAACACAACCATCAGGATAAGTGTAGGCCTAAGGATACTTCAACCGAGATCCAAAATCTTGAGTTGGATAACAAGAAGGTAGAAGGAATCCAATCAAGAAAGAGGCATAGACATGTAGAAGGAGGAATAGTTCTACTCAACACACCAAAAAGAGAGTCAAGCAACCTTGACAGATCATTAGACGCTGCAAATGGAAGACATTATGATCAAAGGAAGAGTAGGTTAACTTCCATGAAAGAAGAATTTAAGAAATAAAAACCCCCTACCTTTTATGGAGAAGTAAAGAAAGCAGAAGATGTAGAGGCTTAGCTCTTGGGAATAAATAAGTACTTTAGATTGCATGATTATTTTAAGAACATGAAGCAAAGGGTGGTTTTCTTTATCTTAAAGGAACATCTTTATATATGGTGGGAGGATTTAAAAAACATCAAAGAAATCAAAGAGAAAGAGCTTACATGGTAGAAGTTTGAAAAGTACTTCCAAGAAAAGTACTTATTCGAGGAATATTATGACAGCAAAGCTAAGGAATTATATGAACAAGAAATGGGCCAGATGAAACCTGAGGAGTATACCACCAAATTCTTGGAACTACTGAGGAAGGTACCTTACATCAAGGATGATAAGACTAAGATCCAGAGGTATATCGATGGGTTACCACATGCATATGGAGACAGAATATAATTTGAGTAACCTAAGACTCTAGAGGAGGTTATTTGAAAGGATAGGAATTACTGTGAATGATCTAAGGGTGATAGCCTCACCAAAAGTGAACATCAGCAAAATTCCACAATCAGTTGAAATACACCTCAAGAATCAATGAATGAACAAGGTGAAGGATTTGAGAAAGGGAACATATAGATAGGAATGTGATCAGAACCATGTGTGAGTAAATTACCCTCTATTACAAAAGATTGGAAAGGAGTTATATAATGTATGAGAGGAAACAACTATGAATGATTTGACTTGGAGAAACTCCAGGATATACACTGCATTACATAATAGGCAGGACGAACAATAAGAAATGATCATTCAAATGGAATGTATGGTCAAAAACTCACCAAACTCAATTTTAATTGACCCATGATCTAATTCTAGATATGTTAGCCCTCATATTGAGGAAAAGTGTGAATATCCAAAGAAAACACATGAAGAATCATGACTTGTTTAGCTGGCCACTGGGACAAAGATATGGATAACATATATGATTGAGTCATTCTCTATAGAAATCAGGGGCATTACCATTACATTCAAATTGAATTTTCTCCCATTGGAATACTATGATGTCCTAATAGGTATGGATTGGTTGGCATCCCATGTTGGTATTATGGTGTGAATGGTTCTAGCTAGATGATATTGGAATTGGTTCATGATGGTAGCTAACTCATATTGGAATTGGTGTCAACCCTATGTAGTCTAGTTGATGTTTCAATGACAATCATTGTAGCATGGTTGCAACTAGTTAATTTGACATTAATATGGCTGTGTTGGCATTGATGTTAATTGCATGATGTCACACTCATGATGGTCAGATGATGGCAATATGGTGTTCATGGAGGTAGAGGTTGATGCTACAGGTGGATGACGTAGATTTTCATGGGATGGAGATGACAACACACTTGATGAGTTGTCATACTAGATATTCATCTATGCTCATGGATATGACTTTTTGTAGTATGATGGTATCATATTGATGACTATAGTGTATTGCAGGTTTATTAGAGGTGTTGCAGCTTGTGTAGGTGTTTGTGGGCAAGTGGAGGACTTGGTGGCACTCTTTCCAACCTTGTTTGGTGGCCTTCTAGTTCAACCTAGTAGTGACACTTGCGAGACTTATTTTATTTACTTCCAGAGGTGTTACTAATCTTATCATAGGTTTGGAGGTGAGTTGAGATACTAAACAAGAGGATCTACAAGTGGCAGAGGCTTTAAGCTGAGGGCTTGTGGTCTTTCCTTACGCTTCCCCCAATCACATTGAGATAGGCTTATGCATGTGATTGAAAGGATAGTCACTGGGAGACAAGCCTATGTATGTGACTGAAGGTCTCGAGTTGATTTTATCTAGTGTTGTGCATGTGACTAAGCTATTTCATGAAAACATCTTTTTATTCCTTAGGAAAACGAGATGAAAATTGGCATGGAAATTCCCAAAGACTTCTAGAATAAGTTGTAATGGTTAGGAATGGTTTGAAAAGGTACTCCAATGATGTGAACACTTTTAGTGCACAAGTAGTGATGTTAATGGATTGATTTAGTCCAATTTGTGCACCTTTGATCCTATCCCAAAGGTCAATTTCACCCTCCATGTTTTATATACTTGATTTTGGAGTTGCGTGATGGTTGATGGTGTGCAATAGTGAGTTAGAGAATGTTGCATTGTGATAGTATGTTTCAGAGCCATTAGTGAGCTTTATTGTTTCAGTGTGTCAACTTTAATGATGGCAGAATGAGCATATATCCTTATTGAAGCATAGTATTGATTTAGATCTTCATATTTCATATTAGAGATGTAGAGAGTTGGAGCAGAGTTTATGATAGAGATCGAGAGATTGGTATATCTCCATATTTGAGATTCTCACATTTGTTTTTGTAGGAGTTGTTAGTGAATTTGGCACATAGCCATTGTGTTGTATGCTGTTAATTATAGTATGCAGCAATTATATTTTGGTGTGAGGATTTGATATTATGGTGGAGTATGAGTTGTATTTTTGTTTTTGGTTGGTGACGGTATTTTAGTTTTGAAGTGGCCACTATTTTTCTTATGTGGAGAGAATATATTTGTGGTATTTGTATTTGATTGATGAGATTATATTGTTACTAGAGGTCGTATTACAGAGCTTAATTGAGTTGAGGAAAAAGTATGGGATCTATTGTGAAAATATATGAAATGAGTTCTGCATAGAGTAGAAGAGCAATGACTTCATGGATGTGGAGTTGTGATTACGAAGTTTCAAAAAAAAGAATTGTTTCTAAATCTAATGGTAGTTGTATAGTCCAATCAGATTTGGGTGAGCATCTCTTGATCATGGTGGCTTTCAGCGGATGGTAGTCTGTAGATCCATGTGAGAACATAGTCTTCTGATTTGATTAATAGAATCGATTCTCCAGGTTGATGGGATTCATCTAATTCTACATGAGGTCAATTCTCCTAGCTGATTAGTCATAAATATATGTAAAACAACCATATTTGCTAAATAGAAGATTCAGAGCAGCACAACAGGAGCAAGGGTGGTTTTTTTCATGGTGAAGGGTTTTCCACTAGATATCTTGTGTCTCTTGTGTGATGACTTTTGTGGTTGTATTTGATGGTTGTTTCTCTCATGGTTGTTTGATTTAGTTGCTTGTATTTTTATTTTCATGTAATGATATAATTGCTTTTGGTTATATGCATGATTCAATAAGTGAAGTTTTAATTATAAAATTCTTAAGAAGATCACACTATTGATTCACCCCCCCGGGGACCCCCAAGTAGTGCTCAAAGGTTTCCAACAATTGGTATCAGAGCAGGGATCTTGGTTACATATTGATCGCTGGACAGTAGATCTGGTGTTTATTGGAGAAAGTTTTGAATTATTTTTTAAAAATGACTTTTCAAGGAATGGTTGTCCTTAGTACTGTAATTTACAAGGTATGGAGCAAAAATGTTAAATCACATTTTTTGTCTTGTGGATCTAACATTTGGAGATTAGTATGTGAAGGTTGTGGCCAAGATCCAATTGCAGATAAATTTTTGAAGTAGGATGCACAAGCTAGATGCATAATCTAGAAGAATCTTCATGATGATTATTTCAGGATGCTAGTAGGTTTGAAATATGCCAAAGATATGTGAGACAAGCTAGAGTCCATATTTGGAGATGGTACCAGCAGTAATATGGAGAATGAGAAAAAGAGAAGAAAAAAGAATAATAAAAAGAAGAACAAGAACAAGCACCCTCAAAGACAAGAATATTAGCCACAAGACTCTCATTCTTCTAGTGAACATGTTTTAGTTGATGATGTGTAGAAATCAAAAGATAAAAAACCAAAGGTATTTCAGCAAAATGAATCCAAAGGTATAATTATAAATGATTTTCTTTTGAGTTCCAATTTTGAGGATTCAAATTTTAATCATGCTGAATTCCCTAGTGTAGTTGAGAATGATATTAACATTCTTAAAGATGATACTTCTATACTAATAGTTGCATGCAAGGATAAAGAAAAATTATTGCAGATCTATGATGATAGAGAGGCCAAACTCAAGGAGGAGATCATCATCTTAAAGATTAAATTAGTTGAATTGGAAAGAGTTGAGGAAGGAATGAGGAAGAAGTACCAAGAGAGGGAAAAAGAGGTTGAGAGATTAGAAGCCAAAGTGATATCCTTGAGAAAGAAATGAAAGATGGAGAAGATGTTGTGGCTTTAGATAGTTGGCTTGAGATCCAGAGATCACCAATGGATAAATCCGGACTTGGATTTCAAAAGGGTGATTCTAGTTTTCATGCAGGAAAAAACAATAAATAAAAACCTAAGAAACTTGTAGAAAACAATACTAGCAGCAAGAGTGAGAAATAAGGAAAGAAAAAGAAAAAGCATAAATAGATCAACTAGCAAAACTAGCAGCAATAGAAAAGAAAATCTTAAGGAGATCCTACACTCAAAAAATCTTTTACTCCTAGAGATGATCGTGGAAGATTCGTAGGGTTTCAAACGAACCAAAGTCATTTTGTTCCTTTTGTTCCTTTTGTTAATAATGTATAATGTTACAAATGTCACAAATTTGGGCATGTAGTTGTTAATTGTCGAAGAAAAATGTTGAGATCAAATCAGCAGAGCTTACTGCAATTTCAGTAGCCAAGGAGATTGGCCAACAGGTATAATCATGGTTTTTATGGTTACTGTTACTCATGTCACCTATTTTGCCATAAGGTAATAGATTGTAGGTCTAAAAAATGGAAAAGAATCACATTAAACGTAAGGTAAAGACCTGGTATAAGCAGCTGGAGATTTGATCCTCATGTTTTGTATCTTGTCCATGTAGAGTTCTATACATGCCATAACTTTGGCCATATGGAAAGAGACTATTTTATACCCTATTATTCAAGGTGAAATTGGCCAAAGTAGCAAAAACAAAGAATGCCTACCATAAAAATAGTTAAGGAATAAAAGAAGCAGCCAAAGCTCATGTGGAGAAAGAAGGAGAAACAACTCTTTAAGTAGTGAAGAGAATGCTCTTCTGCATTCCATGATTATTTCATGAATACTTGTATAGGACTGCATATTTCATGAGAGGTGCATAAATTTGGGGGGGTCTATGGTAGAAGTATAGCAGCAGTTATGATGATTTCATTGAGCCTCTTGCACATTCAGGTCCACGAGATCATCTTGTCTTTTGGAGGTATATTGAGCTCAGGGGGATCTATGCATGGTATAATATTTACATGAGTTATTTGGCATTTCTTTGATAGTTTTTCACTTAGTTATTTGTAGTTTCTTTACATATCTTTCCTAAGTGAAAGTAGTACATTTTTCAGCCAGATATATGTTTTCAGTTTCCGCTAATAGTTGGTTGAAAAGATGTGTAGCCATGCATAGAATGTGATCATTGCTTAAGTCATGTATAGAGATGACTTGAGACGTGGACCAGCCATGTATGAGCTATTATATGATGATTTTTACAGCCATGTAATTCATTATTGGTTCATCATTCTATGTTGGTAGAGGGTCCAGTCATTTGTAGATCAAGTTGTCATGGTGATAGGAAAGTTTATGGAGTTATTTTGTAGCCACATGTATGGGCTAATGATGATGTATCATGTATTTGAGTCATTGGTCCATAGGAGATGATTATAGCAACCATGTATTTATTGATATAATCCATGTAAAATACTCATGAGGTCATGTAATATTTATGTATGAGGTTAATTTTTCGCTGCTATAGCCATGTATGTATCAATGTATATGTCATTTGAGTCATGGTCATGTGGAGTCTATGTTCATATGGTGCTTTTATTTGTGGGAAGGAAGCATTGTTTGCAGTAGAAGTGTTTCATTGCATTTTGGAGTTGGTCTTGGAGATGGAATATGTTCAAGAGGAGCATTTATTGTTCCTATTCACTTCAGCCATACATTGTTGGCATTATGATCCTCTTGGAGGAATCATGATGTGCCTCACGCTATGCTATGACAGTTGGGATTCTTGGCCTCATGTTATGTTCAAAAATATTTGGTAGTTGTTGATATGTAGTTGTGGAGTAGATTTGATTGTTGTTGCATATTATGTGATGTTGTTCATTGATGACTTTATGGTTGCCTTATGTTGGCACATTGTTGCTTGTTGCTAGAGGTTTTTGATTGGTGTTCTGTACTCTAGCTGATGATTGGTTTGTTTGTTACGTGTTGCTATTGATGTGAGAGGCATGGATGTGTTCTAGCCACGAAATTTAGTGGAGAGGCTAGAATACGTGAAATATCCAAAATATAGATATCGTTTCTAGAAATTCCACCTAGAAGTGTCTCAATTAGATTAGTGGTCATTTTTTAAATATTTCCTAAGTCTAAACCTAGGGAATATGGTTAATTAATCAGTATTAATTGAGATAAGGTGAGATCAATTAGAATCTCACACGGATCAACTTCAAGATGATCCTAGTTGTTGATTAAGTTTTAATATTGTCCATTGGTGCTCCAACAGTTGATTATAAGAGGAAGTCAATGGGAAATTGAAGAATACACTTGAGAACATCAAAAGTTTGATTTTCTTGGCAAGTTGAATTCCATAGTAGTGGTAGTCAACTACTAGATTGCTAGAGATTGAAGCAATGAGTGAGGGGTAGGGAGAGTGATCCAGAGGAAGTTTTCTAGATCTAGAGAGGCAGTGACAAGTGATAGAAGTGATCCACATAAGCAGCATAGAGACTACGCAGAAGCTTATGCGAAGAAGTTCAATTTAGTTGAGGAGTAGGTCAATTCAATTTCCAGAGGCTAGGAAAGTATTCTAGAGGGCTGGAGAGTCACTTCTAGCAGCAGATATTGGCTAGACAACTTACTCAGAGGCAAAATCAAGCTATATGTGTGAGAGACAATGCAGAAGGGATCACGTCGGGGTTTGGACGACCAATTTTATGTAGAAGGTAGTGTCGAGATTACTTGTGGGGTGAGATAATTTTCTCTCTAATTATGTCTGTTAGATACTTTCTGATTGGATTTCCAGTTGGGCATCCATATATTATACTCATATTTTCATTATTGCATAATAGTAAAACCCTCATCTGTTGCACTAGTTTTCCCACAATGTGTTTTTCCACAAACTTTTGCCCAAAAAATATGGTGTTAATTTTATGTGTGTGTCCTAGTATTTTCTCAGTTCCAACGCTATTTATTTGTGAAGGTTGCAATGTGTTTATTTCAATGTTTCCATAGCAATAAAATGAATAATTAATTTATCAGTTAGAATAAATAATACTAGTTGTTGCAATAGGTTTAAAGTTTGTGGAATTTTCACATGGTATCAGAGTGTAAGTGATCTACTCGGAAGCTCAAAAGTGTAGAAGGGAATTTTATTGTTTAGTGGAAACAACAAGACAAAATTCCTAAAGGCATCACAGTCCATTGATAAGAAAGTTGAATTACTGGGGAAGAAATTTGATTTTCAGTTGCTAGTTGGCAGAAAAGTCGAGTTTCCTAGGATAGTGATTCTAGCAATTACAGGAAGTAGCAGCAACTCATATTTTCATTGAGTAGATTTCTGGTTGGACGCAAGGGCTTTTGCAACAGTTTTTAGTTGCAGAATTAGTGTTAGATGGAAGAGAAAAACACACATAAAAGAGGGAAAATTTCTCTCAGGGAACTTTGAGTCTCATAAGTTTGAATTTCTAGTTGCAGATTGATAGTAGTAGCTAGCAGAGGCATGCATTGCAGAAGGGAGTGTGAATAGTAGAGAAACATACAAGCATAGGGAAAGAGGGATTTTTCGAAAGTTTTAGAGATGGCCACTGCAGGACTTAGAGATCATGATAGGTTGGATGGATCATCCAACTATGTCATGTGGAAGGCTAGGATGTCCTTTCTTCTAGATGAATATGGCATGAAATCCTACATTGACAATGTAGTGGCAGTTCCCCAATATGTCAATCAATAGAAAAAATACAAGAAGAAAATGGAAAGTTCAAATTGGTTGACCTTGGATGGAGTCCGGAATCATATAGTCTCACATATAGCGGCCAAGAGAATCAACAAAGAAATGTGGGATGATATCTCCATGTTGTTCTAGGGCACTTCCAAGCAACGAAAGATGTTCCTAGAGGAGAAGCTGAGATCCATCAGGATAAATCCCTTTCTCACAATTCTAAAACATAGAAAATAAATAATGCGAGAGCATAACACATAAAACACATATACACAGAGATTTTCCCCTGGATCCCAAAACTAGGACTACCAGCTTGAATTTTCATTATATTCCTTTCAATGTTACAATACATATATATACATGTTGAAGCATCCAATACCATGGACCGAAAACCATCACGCTCAAAACGATGTACGAAAACCATGCACAAAACCATAGGTAGGTTTGCCCACTTAATATAGGGTCCA
>APFE031546779.1:18284-52150 GCA_000404065.3 Pinus taeda | reverse complement strand
CCCCCCCCTCTAACCCCCCATTTAAACTAGGGAAGCTAGTCATGGAAAGAATATAACACAACCCAACATTCTCCCACTTGATATATTTCCATAGGGGGCCACAGGAGAGCTTAGTCATTTATCCAGCCCCGCAATACCCATTGTTTCTCTACACCAAGGGAACTTCTCAAAGCTCACAAATTTTTTCAATGCATCTACAGTATTCTTCAAAGTGTCCACCTTTACCAACAACACCTTTTTGTCTTCTATCATATCCCTCACAAAGTGATACTGAACATCCATGTGCTTTGTCTTTGAATGATAAGTAGGGTTCTTTGCCAAGAAAATTTCACTTTGGTTGTCATAGTTGTTAGGCTCCAACCCTAACCACCTTATTTATTTAATAGGGTCAAGTCATAGTTATAGTTATTTAAAGAGTCAATAAAGCATGTATTAATAATTGTAAGTGGTTGACCCGCATTTAAATAAAGGGACCATAGTTAGTTGCAAACGAGCCATGGTATTAGATAGATGGTATTGAGAGAACCATGGTACTGACCCATGGTATTTCATATATGCATCCTATATAAAGGATAGAGACTCCCCATTGAGGGGCATCGTGTCTTATTTTGTAATCGAGCTCTGCTCTGTTGGAGGTTGCCCCCTCAAAGAGGCAACTGAACATTGATTTCATCTCTAAATAATAAAATATTTGTTGTTTTCTCATTTTGTTCTGTGTTCTGGGTTTCATTTCTTCGTATACATGGTATTTTGGCATCTTCTCGTAGGTCAAGAGCATAACAAGTGGTATCAGAGTGCTTTCCAAGGCCAGTGGTATCTCCATTTTTAGCAGATTTTTTTAGGCTCGAGACGTGTTCCGGTGTCTTTAAACCATGGGATCTATCATTGATTGCATAAACCTATTGATTTGGGGAGGAATGCATGCAGGAAATAGAAGAGATGGTCATGCTTGTTAGACTCCCTTGACCCCTTGGGTACCCCTTCGAGTAGTAACTCATTAGACAGAACCGCACATAAACTGTCTTCCACATACCCTCTGGGTATATCAGAAGCCCCCTAGGCTTACCTGAAACCTCGCTTTAGATAAACCGTCAGCCATCTTGCTGCTACAGTACATCAAGAATAGCACTCAGGGATATTACTCGTGTGTACGATAGGGTAGTTGGGTAGTACGGCTAAGGGTACGATTGATCCTCCTTAGTTAGTGCCCTGAAAGATTAGGCTGAATACTACTATTGCACCCCTATGAATATTGTGATTTGTAGCACCTGACACTCCCTAAGACCATAGTTCCCTTGTCTCTCTGAAGATCACCCATTATCTTCTTTGCTAGATCAGATCTAGCAGTTGGGGTTTTGTCATCGCTGCAACAATTAGATCCACCAGATTGAGG
This sequence comes from Pinus taeda, assembly GCA_000404065.3. Taxonomy (NCBI): domain Eukaryota; kingdom Viridiplantae; phylum Streptophyta; class Pinopsida; order Pinales; family Pinaceae; genus Pinus; species Pinus taeda. The sequence goes on along the minus strand of APFE031546779.1, from coordinate 50,757 downwards.
GTCTACTGCCATAGTACTATTCAAATCTAGCAGCTAGGGTTTTGTAGCCACTGTAATCCAACTCAAATTCAACAGTAAGGGTTTTGCAAGTAGATCTGACCATTTTTGCAGAGAGGCTTATGGCTCCTATAGTCTGGGAAGATTCTTGCAAGACATTGGGCAGGATTAAGTTTTCTGGAAATTAGCCACTGTAGTATTGATAAGCGAGGAGTAAAACTCCTTTCGAAGTAAAAACAAAAAAGTTTGAGGCCTTCTCAATATTCTTCTAAGAGACTTAGCACATAAGAATCAGGACGACAAGCTGATCGAGGTGGTACCATTCACTTGTCAGCTTGAATTTTCGGGTGGTCCCAAATTTTTTCAAAGTGACGACAAGTGACCATGATCTATGTATGGTAGAAACCAGAGCTCAATTCATGGCCAATGAGAAGATCAAGAGCCTTGAAAAATAGTTGGCTTCTTTAACAGACCAGATGCAACAATTCATAGCCACATTCACAATGGGCAAGTTGGTGTTGCAATCGGAGGCACATGGTTTTAATGAAGACCTTGAAGGTGAATCTAGTCATCATCTTCACTTCCATGGAAATCACCAACATTCCCACCCTCAACCACCTAAGATGGACATGTACAAATTTGATGGCTCCAATCTGGTAGTATGGGTAGCACAAATGGACCAATATTTCACTCTAAATCCTATCATATATTATGAAACTAAACTACGTGTGGGAGGCCTTTACCTAGACCAAGAGAGATGGAAATGGTGGCAATGGCATCGGAAATGCTCTCTCGAAAAGATTACTTGGCAGGTGTTTGCAAAATCCATTTGTGACTGCTTTGACCGTGAATCTAATTTTTTGGGTCATCTTACTAAGCTCTAACAGACAGGCATAGTTAAAGACTACATTGCATCCTTTGAGACATTGGCCATCCACACAGAAGGTCTGGGGGATGCATTCTACTTGGAATGTTTTAGAAGTGGTCTCAAAGAATCAATCCAAACCGATGTCTGAATGCACCACCCACCCACCTGGATAGATGCTTGTACCAAGGCTATCGAGGTGGAACATGCTTTAGATGCCCAGTCGCCTCATCCAAATTTCATAGTCAAGGGATTCCCCACCCAGGCTGAGGGAACTACCCAAACAATTAAGGTTCAAAAGGTGCCCCCCGCAGAAATGGCTAAACGAAGAAAATAAGGATTGTGTTACTACTGTGATGAAAAATACTCCCTGGGGCATAAATGCAAGGAACCCAAATTATTTCAAATTTATGTTACTAATTACAACTCATCTGAGGAAGCCCCACCCCTTAAGGGACCAAAGGAGGAAGATGTGGACACCCAGCATGACAATGAGCTCCCAGCTATGCCAAAAGAACCAGTTATCTCACTACATGCTTTGGAAGGCATTTTTGCACCCCAAACTCTCAAAATCAGAGGTTTTATTAAACATCACCCTGTAGTAGTATTGATTGATAGTGGCAGCACTCATAACTTTATCCTTTAAAGAGTCCCCGAAGTTGTTCATTGTTTTGTCAGGGTAGTCTCTAATTCACAGGTCCATATTATTGATGGGGGGACAATGAAATGTGAAGGCCACTACAAAAATATCAAACTTCGGATGGGATATTACCACCTAAAGACCCACATGTTTTCCATAAACATGGGTGGTTGTGAAATTTCCTTGGATGTTGAATGGATTCACACACTGGGCCCAATCACAATAGATTTCCAAGAGTTATATATGTGTTTTAAGCAGAATGACCACATGCATACCCTTCATAGACTCCAAGCATGTGCTCCTTCTATCATTAGCTCGCATCAAATGGAAAAGTTGTTGAAAAGTTCCATCATGGAGTTATCGTCCAATTTAATGTCATCTAGGCCATCGAGCCCACTACTCTTCATATTCATCCTGAGATGCAACAGGTCTTAAACCGCCACCAGTAGGTCTTTGACAAACCTAAAGAGATTCCACCCTCTAAAGGGGAACATGATCATAGCATCACTTTGGTCATAGGGGCACAGCTGCTGAATGTGTGCCCATATAAATATCCTTTCGCATAAAAGAATGAAATTGAAAAATCATCAAGGAACTCCTAGAATCTGGTGTCATTCATCCTAGCATTAGTCCTTATTCATCACCAGTGGTCATGGTGCTCAAGAAATATGGGGAATGGCAAATGTGTCCAAACTTTAGGGCCCTTAACAAGCTCATGGTCAAAGATAAATTCCCTATCCCGGTTTTTGATGATTTGTTGGATGGACTAAATGGTGCTCAATTCTTTACTAAGCTAGATATTCATTCGGGACGTCACCAAATACGCATGAAAGAAATAGACATTCCCAAGACTGCTTTCTGAACTCATGAAGGCCATTATGAATTATTTTTCATGCCATTTGGTCTCTATAATGCTCCATCCACTTTTCAGAGCCTCATGAATCACCTGCTCAAACCATATCTCAGAAAATTTGTACTCGTTTTCTTTGATGACATTCTCATCTATTGCCTCACCTAGGAAAAACATCTTCAACATGTAGACATGCTCTTGCAACTGCTTCAGAAGCATAAATTATTTGTCAAATTGTCCAAGTGCTCTTTTGGAATGGAATAATTCGAGTATTTGGGTCACATTACAGGTCATGAAGGTGTGAGGGTGGATCCCAAAAAGATTTAGGCAATGCGGGATTGGCCCCAACCAGAGACCTTTAAGAGTTTGAAGGGACTCTTGGGTCTCATAGGCTACTATCTCAAATTTTTCCACAATTATGGTCACATTGCTAGACCGCTGACTAACCTTCTCAAGAAAAATTCATTCCTCTAGACTGAAGAAGCACAATAGGCATTTATGGCTCTAAAATAGGTCATGTGTTCCACTCCCATATTGGCACTACCCAACTTCACCAAATCTTTTGTGATTGAATGTGATGCTTCAGGCATGGGTATTGGGGCTATATTAATGCAAGAAGGTCGACCCTTGGCTTTCACCAACCAACAACTAAGTGGGAAACATCTGGGACAACCTACCTATGAGAAGGAGATGATGGCCATCTTACATGCAATAGATACTTGGTGACCATACTTATTGAGGTGGCGTTTCCAAATCTTCACTAACCATCAAAGCCTCAAATATTTTTTAGAGCAACATCTATCCTCACCCCAACAAAACAAATGGCTGGCCAAAATACTGGGATATGATTATGAGATAATTTACAAGAAAGGGCACGAAAATGTAGTAGTGGATGATTTATCACGCAAATTTGAGGATGACAGCACCCTGCTATCAATCTCTCTTCCCATTCCATATTGGATTGAAGAAGCCCACAAGGAATGGTTTTCACATCCCTCTCTCTCCCAAATCATTAATAACTTTAGAATGGATCCTAATTCCACAATGGGCTACTCTTGGAAGGATGAGATTCTTCACTACAACGATATAGTAGTGATATCATCGACATCCACCCTAAAAAAGCACATTTTGTGAGAGTTGCACTCATCTCCCACTACAGGCCATGCAGGCTTTCAAAAGACTTATGCTCACACTCATCATTCCTTCTTTTGGACAAGCATGAAAACTAACATTTTTACTTTTGTAGTTGAATGTGATGTGTGTCAATGCCACAAAGGAGAAACTGTCAAGTCCCCAGGCACCTTACAACCATTTTCCATCCCTGCCTCAATCTGGAAGGATGTTTCTATGGATTTCATTACTAGTCTTCCGAAGTCAGGCAACAAGTCAGTCATCATGGTGGTTGTGGACAGACTTTCTAAATATGCTCATTTTTGTGCCCTACCCCATTCATTTACCCCCACTTTGGTGGCCCAAGCTTTCATGGACTAGATCTTCAAACTGCATGGCATGCCCACTTCCATTGTGTCTGATCATGACCCAACCTTCACCAGTAACTTTTTGAAAGAAATTTTCAAGCTACAAGGCACCCAAATCCAATTAAGTACTTCCTATCATCCCCAAACTAATGGTCAAACTGAAGCAGTCAACAAATGTTTGGAGACCTACCTAAGGTGCTTCACTTCCGAAAAGTAACATCAATGGGTATAATGGTTACCTCTAGCTCAATGTTGGTATAATACTAACTATCATGCCACCACCAAGATGACTCCATATGAAGCAGTGTATGGTCAACTCACACCTTCACCTACTTCTTACATCCTCGGACGCTCTAAGGTGCAAGCAGTGGATCAACTCCTACAAAATCATGCAACCATGCTAGCCCATCTCAAATATAATTTCCATCAAGCTTAGAATCATATGAAGCAACAATAAGAGCAACATCATTCAGAGCGCGCATTTCAAGAAGGGGATCAGGTGTTCTTGAGGCTACAATCATACAAGAAAACACCACTCAAAGACAAGGGTTGTCATAAATTAGCTTCAAAATTATATTTACCTTATCAATAATTCAGTGCATTGGAGAAGTAGCCTACAAGTAGGCCTTGCCACCAACTACAAAATCCCATCCCATCTGCCATGTATCATGCCTCAAGAAAGTGGTGGGGAACAATCGAAGAATTCAAACCAGTCTACATGAATTGGATGAAGACGATTCACTCTGGCTCCAACCTGAATAGGTCCTCAACATGCGAGAATGACATCTATGTAGCCACGTGATCAAGGAAGTCCTCGTCAAGTGGAAAGACACCTTTCCAGAAGATGCAACATGGGAACCAACCACTATTCTTCAGAATTTTCTGGAGCTTCACCCTTGAGGACAAGGTTGTTTTTATGGGGGAGGGCATGTTGGGGTCCAACCCTAACCCCCTTATTTATGTAACAGGGTTGAGTCATAGTTATAGTTAGTTAAAGAGTCAGTAAAGCCCATATTAATAGTTGTAAGTGGTTGACCTGCATTTAAAGAAAGGGACCATAGTTAGTTGCAAACAGGCCATGGTATTAGATAGATGGTATTAAGAAAACCATGGTACTGACCCATGGTATTGCATGTATGAATCCTATATAAATGATAGAGACTCCCCATTGAGGAGGGTCGTGTCTTATTTTGTAATCGAGCTCTGCTCTGTTGGAGGTTACCCCCTCAAAGAGGCAAGTGAACATTGCTTTCATCACTGAATAATAAAATATTTGTTGTTTTCTCATTTTGTTCTGTGTTCTGGGTTTTATTTCTTCATATATTTGGTATTCTGGCATCTTCTCATAGGTCAAGAGCATAACAACAGTCTATCCTTATAGCTCCTTGTACTAACCCCATACTTGAACACAATCTCTACAACCAAACTGCTTCCTTGCTTGCATGAGTGGTTGCCATGTATTCTGCCTCTGTAGTTGATAGTGTCACTATAGATTGTTTCTTACTCATCCAACTAACTGCACCTACAAATAGTTTAAACACATACCCACTTGTAGATCTTCTTTGATCCAAATCTCTAGCCCAGTCTGCATCAAAAAAGCCATGGATATCCAACACTCTGTCCAATCCTGGTCTTCCTTGGTAGCACAAACAATAATCACTAGTGCGATGCAAATACTTGAAAACCCACTTCACTGCTATCCAATGCTCATTCCATGGTTTTGACATAAACCTGCTCAATACTCCCACTGCATGTACAATGTCTGGTCTGGTACAGACCATCACATACATCAGGCTACCGAATGCAATTGAATATGGAACAGGGGACATGTCCTCTTCCTCTTCTTGTGTCTTGGGACATTGTTCAACAGATAACTTCACACCTACAGGAATAGGAACCTTAACCATATTACTATCCTACATATTAAACCTTTGCAGTATTATCTCAACGTGCTTCCTTTGGTTTAACCAAAGCTTCCTCTTTTCCCAGTCTATTTTAATTTCCATGCCCGAAATATAGTTTGCAACACCAAGATCTTATATGTCGAATTTGGAGGACAATTGGGTCTTCAAGCCTTGGATAATTTATTTGTCATTTTCAACCAACAACATATCATCCACATACAAGACCAAATAAATAACACAGTCACCAATTAATTTAAAATACATACAGTGATCTCCTTTGCTTCTAGTGAAGCCAAGTCCCTATATAAATGTATCAAATTTTTGATACCACATCCTTGGTGACTATTTTAACCCATATAGAGACTTCTTTACCTTGCATACCAATTCTTTCTTACCCTTCACCATAAAGCCTTCAAGTTACTTCATGTAGATCTCCTCTTCCAGGTCCCTATGAAGAAATGTTGTCTTCACATCCATCTGTTCTACCTCAAAATCAAAAGAAGAAGAAACAAATAAAAGTAATCTAATAGAATCTACCTTGGCAATAGGAGAAAAAAATATCACCAAAATCAATTCCCGACACTTGGGAATAACATTTTTCTACCAACTGAGCTTTGTATTTCTCCACCTTTCCTTCCTTATCTTCTTCTTGAACACCCATTTGCTGCCAATGGGTTTCCTTCCAACCGATAACTCCACGAGATCCCAAGCCTCATTTTTGTTCAAAGATGCCATTTCATCAACCATGGCCTCTTTCCAAAGTTTTGCATCCTCTGAATCTATTGTTTCCTTCACAATTTTGGGATCATTATCAGTAATAGATAAAAAAAAAAAATTAACAGAAAGTAAATGTACTATACCTTTCCGACTGCCTTCTTTCTTGCACTGATCTTCTCACACCAGAGTTTGTGGTGATTCATCTTCTGATTCCTCTTCTGCAATAGAGTCTAATTCTTCCTCCTTAAGCTCAAACTCTATCTTCTCAGGTTCCTTTGGTTGGACTTCATGTTTAATATCATCTTTCACCTCTTTGAACACCACATCTCGATTGTACACAACCTTCCTTGTTACTAGGTTCCAAATCTTATAGCCTTTTAAACCATCCTTATACCCAATAAAGATGCACTTCTCAGATTTACTATCCAACTTTGCTCTTTTCTCCTTTGGAACATGTACATATGCATCACATCCAAATACCCTCATATGTGAAAGAGAGGGTTTCTTACCAGTCCATACCTCTTATGGAGTCTTTTCCTCCAATGTTGATGAAGGTGATCTGTTGACCAGGTAACATGTTGTCTCCATCGCCTCTGCCCAGAATTCTTGTCCTAACCTGGCACCGTTGAGCATGCTTCTTTCCCTTTCCATCAATGTCTTGTTCATTCTTTCTCCAACTCCATTTTTCTTAGGTGTGTATGGAGTAGTCTTCTGCCCTAATATACCACACTTTTTATAGAATTCTTCAAATTCCTTCTTACAAAACTCTCCATTTATCTATTCTCAACACCTTTATCTTCTTCTCTATCTAGTTTTCCACCAGAGCCTTAAATTCTTTAAACTTGTCAAAGACTTCAGATTTCTTCTTAAGGAAATATATCCATGTATACCTTGAGAATTCATCTATAAATGATACATAGTACATAGACTTACCCAGTGATGGAACCTTCACAAGTCCAAACACATCACTGTGCACAAGCTCTAATATCTGTTTCACCCTCTTACCACTAGAAGGGAAACTCACCCGATTTTGCTTCCCATATACACAATTTTCACTGAAATGAAAATCCGGAGAGCTATTAGTCATAACTTCTACCATACCTTTACCATGAAGCCTTTGATGCTATAGCATGGGCTTTTCTCCAGAGACCACTAGATTTTCTGCTCCACTTTTAGGAACCACTGAACTATTGCACCCATCAATAATAGTGCTACTTTGTAGCTTGTACAAATTTCCAATCCGAACTTCTTGCATCAATATCAGTGCTCCTCGAACCATCTTGTAGGTATCTTTCTCGAACATTGTTTTTACACATGCATCATCCAACTTGCTTACAAAAATCAGATCTTTGGCTAATGCAGGAATATGTAGAACACCCATAAATGTTCTAATCCTTCAACCTTGCATCTTCAACTTGACGTTTCTACAACCAAAAATTCTAGCCTTCCTATCATCCCCCAAGAAGACATCACCAACATCATATTTCTCATACTCACATAACCAGTCTCTATGGGGCATGAATTGAAAGGATGCACCTAAGTCAATCAACCATGCCTCATGATCTACATGTGTACTTGAAGAAGCCAAGTACACATCCCCACCTTCATCTGAGGTGGTTTCCAACTCTGCAGAAGGAGCATCATCAGATCCCTTTCCTTTATTAGGAGCTTTAGATTTATAGTCCCTTTTGTAGTACCCTTCCTTTCCACATTTCCAGCACACCTTTATAGGTTTTCCTGGAGATTTAGATCTCCCACTCGATGACTTATTTTTGTTTCTATTATGCGATCGTCCTCGTACAGACAAGGCATCACCATTCTAGCTCTCCATATTTTTCTGTCTCATCTCTTCCGCCAGCAAGGAAGAGACTATTTCATCAAACTGCAAGGTAGTTGCATTGCTACCTATTCCAATAACCAAACTATCCCATGAATCTCGTAGAGAACACAACAAACTGATGCACTTATCTTCATCTCAAATTTTAATATCAACAGATAATAACCGACTTACCACAATATTAAATGCGTTCATATGCTCAACCACCAAGTCTCCATATTTCATCCTCAAGTTATACATCTTTTTATGTAGGAAGAGTTTATTCACCAGAGACTTAGACTGGTACAAAGTCCCTAACTTGTCCCACAAATCCTTCACCATAGCTTCCCATGATACATTTAGTAATACCGAATCTAAGACACACAATCATATTGTGCTCTTTGCCTTCTGATCCAACTTATTCCATTCTTCATCGAACACTCTCATTGGTTTAGTACCTGGATCCACCATGATCCACTGATATTTATCCACCAATAGATCCTCCAACTTGAGTTTCCACAACTCAAAACGCTGACCATTAAATTTCTCAATCTTTATCTTTCCACTTCTCTCCATCTTCTTTCACCACCAGAATCGATCCTGCAGATCTCCAACTAAACAAGGTCTACCACAGGCCTGATCGAAACTCCTCAGTAACAAAGGTGTCCCCTTGAAGCCAAAATAACTCTGATACCAAATGTAGGTTTTAAGCTCGTACAAGAATTACTTGCATATGAATTCTAAAACATAAAAATAAACAATGCGAGAGCATAACACATAAAACACATATACACATAGATTTTCCCCTAGATCCCAAAGTCGGGACTAACAGCTTGATTTTTCATTATATTCCTTTCAATGTTACAATACATATATATACATGCCGAAGCATCCAATACCATGGACCGAAAACCATCATGCCCAAAACCATGTGTGAAAACCACGTGCAAAACCATAGTAGGTCTGCCCACCTAATATAGAGTCCAAAAAAATTCCCCAGGGCACTACCCCGAACCCCATAGACCCCTCCGTTGCGCATTGGCGCAACAAAGGGGGGGATCCACCCCTAGTTAAACTAGGGGAGCTAGTCGTGGAAAGAATATAACACAACCCAACATTGACATGATCTCTATTGAAGAGTTCCATCAGTGGAAGTAGCAATAGTGGATCGAAGGATTTGAAGGAAGAGGCGAATGTGGCCCTAACATCTAAGGTTCCCAGTCAGGGACAAGGGGAGCAGAGAAAGAATAAGAAGGACCTATCAAAGGTCATGTTCTTAAGGTGTGGTGAGCTTAGTCACTACAGCACACAGTGTCCTCTCAGGAATAAGGACAAGTCAGCGAAGTAGGACTAGCAGGAAACGTTAGCCAAGATCGAAAATTTGACCTCCCAGTTAGAGGAATACTCGCAATGTTCGTAGATATACCTCGAGGAGTGAGGTGTGGTGACTTGGAATTGTAGTCCTAGAGAACTATAGATATTGGGTAGGATCCTTAAGGAGTCCACCTCATGGATCATTCCCTAGCTACAAGAGCCCACAATATTCAGTAGCAGGATTGATCAGTGGTAGTTGACGCAGTTAGTACCAGAGTGATAGTTTCATACTAGTAGTAGTCAGATGCTAAGGAGAGTAGTGCAGTGTTGATAGCAGAGAAGGTGGCTCAGTGCAAAGTTGGTATCAGTGTAGATGCTTCAGTGATAGTGCAAATTCTAGTAGTAGTCAGGACTCGAGAGACATATGAATCATACTAAACACAAGTGATCCACTATTTTGGATGCTTTTTAGTTGCAAATGTTGCAGTTGTAGTAGCAACAAAGTTACAATGCAAATGTAGCATTGACAGCAGTGCAACAGTATCCACAATAGCATAGATGCAACATCAGAGTTACATAGTGGTTGGTGGGCAGTGGAAGATATTCAAAGTCACCAGACATCAATAGTGTGACAAGAGGTGATATAGAGGCAGGGTGTTGTGGCAGGATGTGCAGCACAAGAACACATTCCTTGCTAAGAGGGAGTGTTATTTTTTGTAGCATAAAATGTGTTCTAGCCACTAAATTTGGTGGAGGGGATAAAATACATGAGGTCTCCAAAATCTAGAAATTCCACCTAGAAGTACCTAGAAATCATTTCTAGAAATTCCACCTAGAAGTGTATCAATTAGATTATTAGTCATTTTTAAAATATTTCCTATGTCTAAACTTAGGGAATATGGTTAATTAATTAGTATTAATATTTGAGATAAGGTGACAATCATCTATAAACTCACACGGATCAACTTCAAGATTATCCTAGCCATTGATTAAGTTTTAATCTTGTTCATTGGTGCTCCAACTATGTATTATAAGTGTTGGGCCTCGAATATGCCCATTTTTCCATCATACAAGACCGCCATTTATAACCTAAATTCTGACACCAACATACTCATTTCACGTCATAATTCCATCATTTATCGCCAAATCACATCATATGCCTCATGGTTGATTATAATTAGTTTTATTAGACTTTTTATTATTAGATATGGTTATTCCATGATTTACTAATGACGGTTTTGCTAAGCTCATTTTCATAGGGTTCCATCGCCAAGTTTGTTCACAAGCTAGTAGAGTACGAAAATGACCAATTTGGGGGGGGGGGGGGGGGGCGGTGGGGGGGATTTGAAACTTTTGGCATGATTTCAGAGAAAACGAGAGAGGTTATTGTCAAAAATAATGTTGTAATACCTTTCCATAACCTGGATTGCACCCAGGTCGCTCATGTATGTCTCTAGAAGGAAATTCACAAATTTGCCCAAATCTGCAATAATTTTCAAACTTCCCACTTCCACCTCAATTTCCGTAGGTGAAGGTGAATGAAGAAAATTTGGCACATGGGTTTTGGTCCCAATATATCCAATTTACTAACCTTGAAATAGTTCTGTAAAATTATTTATGGTTTGGAAGATATGTGGAGTTCTCTGAGACCAGTTTATATAAAACAGCCAAATTTGTACTTAACAATCAAATTCGGATCTACCTATTTTTATGCCACGGTTATGTTTTGATAAGTTCTTGTCCTACATCCTCACTAAAATTAGCTGGTACCAATATTGGGGTTAGTTGAGGATTTTTTATACTAAATAGAACAAGTCGTTCTAGCAATCTAATCTGGAAGATCAATTTAGCCAAGATGTTAAACTTGCTATGTATGGTCCAGTGTTGTTTTTAATTAAAGTTGATGGCTATAAAGGCTGATATGTAATAATTATGAATGGGGGGAAGAAAAAGATAATATTATTATTGTATCATTGAAGTATTATTTCCAGACATGTTATTTTTAATTTGAAGACAGCTATTATGGCCATGCATTGAATTCAGATCAATTCACTTGATGGTTTGCTGTGAGTTTATGAATTAGATGTGTTAAGCTTTCAATTTTTTTGTAAGTAGTTAAGCTTCCCCAGCTGTGGCTAGGCCCACCTTCATCTGAGTATAGCTTTGTTTGAATCTTTAAGAAGCATAGTCATGTGTTAATTATAACTGCTTCTCATTTGTTTCTAGTTTGTCTATTAGATTGTTTATACACTGCATGGAGACTTACATTAATTTGGAATGATTTTAGTATGCTAACTATTGTATGCATTTTCAAACCTTTCAATTTAGCGATCTGAATGTGCAGTTCTTGTGTGCATCATAGATATTTTTGTGCCTACATTTGATACAGAGTCATACTCTGTTTTCCAAAGCAATGAGTTGTATTGTCCTCACTATGTTGTTGTAGCCATATGAAAAATTGTTTCAATTGCATTGTAAATCGAATGTCTATGGTGAGCTGGTCCCTTTGTTGGAAACACATAACGCACCCCTCGAATGTTGAAGTCGATGTAATTCATTGTGTAGCAAGATCGTTATTGTGTGGATTTCGTTGTGTTGAGTCGGGAGCTGGATTGACTAATTGATAGTGTGTGTTGAGTGAATTCTAGTTAATCACAAATAGAATTGCATTGCTTATTCTTTGTTTCATTTTATCATTTTCATGCATATTTGTTAATGTAGGAACATTCCTTTCGGTTGAAATATTTTAAATCAACATAGAATAATTTAGTCATGTTTCTTGTTTAATTAGTGAAAGTTAGATTCTTGGTTTCTTTAATAAAGTTTGTAGATTGATTTTGAGAGTTCAATTGAGTGATTTAGACTTCAGTGCAATTCCTTTTCCCTTGTTTTGAGTGATTGAGTGTAGTTTTGTAGTCTAGGATTTAATAAATCTAGATACTTTTGGTGGAAATCGTAGTTTCCAGCTTAAGGTAATTTCCACTAGCATTTCCTTAATATAATGTGTGCTTGTTAAATTTCAAAGTAGTTAAGATTGTGATCCGCGTGTGATCTATTTCTTTCATTAAGAAGATAGGTTGTTGATTTGTTGAATGCTAAGTAGATTTTCTTGAGCTTAGTTTGAGATTTGATTCATGATTGAATGTAACTATAGGATAGCCTCTTAAGTACAGTTTTGTGTGTCTATAGCAATTCATAGTTGTCTTATTTTTCCTTTCATTCTTGAAAACAGAATTAGGGTTTAATATTTGAGCTTGTTCCTAAGGTTATTATAGATTAGGTAATATGTATACAAATTAGTTGAGTGTGAGAGATCAAGCTTGATTGGCTAAGTACATGAGACAAAGTATTCAGATTAGTTCCTAACATAAAAATCTTTTACTTGTTGTCAAGGCCATCGAATTAATGTGAAGACTTTCTCATTCTAGGGTTTGAATCAAAGAACAATTATTGAGTGGAAGATTGATTTCTTAGTTTAAAATTGAATTACCATTACAAGTAGATTAGATCTTTTAATTCTTTCAAGTGCAAATTGTAAAAGCCAGAAATTAGGATTTGGATTTCGAATGCAACTTTACACTGTTGAGTTGATGTGTGGAGTCTATTAATTTGGAATCCGCTTTCATAGCCTGTCAAAATGAAACCTCTAGTAAATAATTAAGTCTTCACTTGAGTCCATATTCTAGTACAAGGACATAATAGGTTAAATTTATAGAGATTTAAAGTCTTTAAGTTGAATTTGATTATTGATGCTAGTTGTGCTAGCAAGATGGATTGATTTCCTTTTTTAGTTGTGTGGTTACAAGCATTTGTGTGTTCCATTACTTAGCTTATCATTATAAAGAAAACATTAAAGCTCTGACCTACAAACTAAATCAAGAAGTGCAGTGCAACTTGTGTTTACGAGCCCGGATTGACATATAAATATTGGAGGATTAATTCTTCAATTAAAACTCTCAACATTTTGGGATCATTGTTGGGGAGTTGTAATTTTTTATTCAGGTAACTATTATCAAAGTTTCAGGATCTTGCAAGGTTGTCAGAGGGCGGAGAGTGTAAAGTAAGACATGAGTGAAGAGCCATGCATCCACTTTTGTGGGGTTGCTCCAAAGTCTAACCAATTACTGCTTGCTCTTGAGTTTTTATTTCCTTTTATTTTATGCATAGAAGTAAAGGTAGACCTAGGGATAGTAAAGGTAGATTCATTTCCAGTGTTATTTTTCTTGCAATTAGCAGTTTTTAGTTCTAGCTTTGAATGACAAAACATTTTTGGGGTGTTGTAACAAACCCCCTCTTTTGTACTAATCCATGTTGCAAGACAGGGATCATCAACCAATAAGAAAAATTCAAGAATGACCAAGATCTTGAAGAATGTCCCTCAAAGAACTTTCTCAAATCCTAGCAGTAGTTGGGGTATCTTCCTCTCATAAAGAGTTCATCTTGACCGCATTCAGGAAGTTATCTATTTCTCTATAACCAGAAAAGGATTTGGAAGCCTCCCTTGATTCCTCTTGCCTATCTACCAAGGAGATCGATGAATCATATACCAAATCCGATGGGGAGCATCTAGCTGAACCTGAGATTGAAGAACTTTCACCATGTCCAGCAACAAGCCTTATATGCATTCTAGAGACCAATTGTTCAAGTTTTCCTGGCACAACCGAGGAGGACTTTCAGAGTGGTCCAAATGAAGAAATGAGCCAATACCACCAAGATTACATCGAGCATTAGTTCCAGGTTACAATTCGGTCAAAGTATGACTCTCATCTTCAAATACTCTTTGCATCATATCTTTCAAAGCTATTGATTTTTCATGCTCATGTACCATCTAGAGTTTATATGTTAAATATGGGCATGATTATATCTTTGTACCTGATTCGCACATGGCTTCATTGGAAGTTCTCTTTCACTTGAAGGAGGACATATTTTCTCCAGTATAGTAGTAAAGTTAGTATTGTAAATAAATAAATGAGAATAGTAAAGAGAAAAATAAGTCATTTCGTGAAAACCAGCTTGTCTGGTGCAATTGGACAGAGACTTTGCTTGAAAACCAGGTAACTGGTGAGCAAAGTTCCCAATATAGTTTGTAAATTTGTATGAGTTCTTCAAATCATGTATCTTTCAAGTCATTATTTTTGTACTCGAGTTGGTTGATGTGGGATTCCTTAAGACCCACCTAACAATGAGCCTTGTCCCATTGTCATCGACACATCATCTGGGACCAACTTTAGGGTTAGATAAGGTACCTGGGAGCCTGCATGCCTTAATGGCGGGTATCCTTGTCCTCTACTAAGGAAATACATCAATGTTTCTTGGTGGATGAATTCTACAGTCCATTCGACTTCGATAAATTCATTCATGGCTAGTATAATGTACCTGGTGCCTTGATTCCCATTAACATCAAAGGTGGGATATCTCGCATTGGTTAACGATCTCCTAAATAGTCGGTAATCCAATTATTCTTGCTTATGTTCGACAGTGACACCATTTATTCACATAAGAAAGATTGAACATGGTTGTGTAGCGGTTGAATACTATATGGTTTTGAGATCTCGACACAGATTTACAGCAGTTTGGATTTTTGTATTAGCATTTGCATTATCATTTGCAGCAGCAGTCACCTTTTCTCAATTGTTTGGGGACATACAACTCCTCAGGAATGGGGGAGAAGGGGACCTTCAGTTCATCCTTCATCTTTTCAATTCATCCTTCAGGTCTTCAGATTCTTCAGCAGATCATATTAGCGGTCACATCAGCTCCATCCATTCCATCCTCCACTTCATCTTACAGCACCAAGCACATCAATGATAAAGGTAAAAATTGGGGTAAATTTGGCTCATGATTCTCTAATTCATTAGAAGGTTAAAAAAAACTTAATGATTCACCACTTCTCATTCCATGCATTTCATCTTTCATGAGCCATCATCCTTTTATTATCCTTCCATTCACTCTGCATATACTCTGATTACAAGACCATGTTAGAAGAAAAAACCTTATGGTGAATTGATAAAGAAGTCTCTATGATGTCTTCTCCTCAATGATGAAAAACATTAGGATGAAGTCATTACTGCCATGAAATGATAAAGGAAATCGCCTATAGACATTGGTCTTATGAAGACAGAGTATCAATCGCCCATTCACCATCTCTATCAATCATCTCTCCTTCACTCTTCCCTTTCTTGTCCTCAATTTGTATTTCTCAGTAAATTAGTGTGATCTATTAAGTATGAAGAGTGTTACACCACAAGAACCAACACCTCCAAACATTCAAGTAAGTGCTACTCCACAAGAACCAACACCTTCAAATATCCAAGTAATGTTGTCCCACAAAAACCTATCAAAGAGCAAGAGATTTGTTTGCATGAGGACATGCAAACCCTCAGGAATGGGAGGATGTTGAGCCTCGAATATTCCCATTTTTCCGTCATACAAGACCGCCATTTATAACCTAAATTTTTACACAAACATACTCATTTCATGTCATAATTCCATCAGTTATCGCCAAATCACGTCCTATGCCTCGTGGTTGATTATCATTAGTTTTATTATCTTTTCTATGATTAAATAGGATTATGCCATGATTTATTAATGGCAGTTTCTCTAAGCTCATTTTCATAGGGTTCCATCGTCGATTTTCTTCACAAGCCAGTAGAGTATAGAAATGACCAACGTAGGGCTTTAACACTTTCAGCATGCTTCTAGAGAAACCGAGAGAGGTTATTGTCAAAAATAATGGTGTAATATCTTTCCATAACCTGGATTGCACCCAGGTCACTCATGTGGGTCTCTACAAGGAAATTCACAAATTTTCCCAAATCTGCAATAATTTTCAAACTGCCTAATTCTACCTCAATTTCCATGCAGGTGAAGGCGAATGAAGAAAATCTGGCACATGGGTTTTGGTCCCAATACTAACCCTGAAATAGTTTTCTAAAATTCCTTATGGTTTGGACAATATGTGGAGTTCTCTAAGACCATTTTATATAAAATATCCAAATTTGTACTTAACAGTCAAATTCGGATCTGCCTATTTTTATGCCACAGTTATGGTTTGATAAGTTCTTGTCCTACATCCTCACTAAACTTATTTGGTGCCAATATTGGGGTTAGTTGATGATTTGTTATACTAAATAGAACAGGTCGTTCCAGAAATCTAATCTGGAAGATTGATTTAGCCAAGTTTTTAAATTTGTTATGTATGGTCTAGTGTTTATTTTAACTAAATTCGATGCCTATAAAGGCTGATATGTAATAACTAGGAAAGGGGGGAATAAAAAGGGAAAATTTTCATTGTATCATCAAAGTATTATTTCCAGACATATTATTTTTAATTTGAACACTTCTATTATGGCCATGCATTAAGTTCAGATCGATTCACATGATGGTTTGATGTGAGTTTGTTAATTACATGTGTTAAGCTTTCAATTTTCCTGTAAGTAGTTAAGCTTCCCCAAGTGTGGCCAGGCCCACCATCATCTGGGGATAGCTTTGTATTAATCTTTACGAAGCATAGTCATGTGTTAATTATAGCTGCTTCTCATTTGTTTCTGGTTTGTCTATTAGATTTTTTATACACTACATGGAGACTTCCATTAGTTTGGAAAAATTCCAATGTGCTAACTATTGTATGCATTTTCAAAACTTTCAATTTAGTGATCTGAATGTGCAGTTCTTGGGTGCATCATAGAGATTTGCGCGCCTACCTTTTATACATAGTCATACTCTGTTTTCCAAAGTAATGAGTTGTATTGTCCTCATTGTGTTGTTGCAACCATATGAAAAATTGTTTCAATTGCATTGTGAATTGAATGCCTATGATGAGCTGGTCCCTTTGTTGAAAACGCAAAATGCACCCCTTGAATGTTGAAGTCAATGTAATTCATTATGTAGCAAGATCGATATTGTGTGGATTTCATTGTGTTGAGTCGGGAGCTGGATTGACTGATTGATAGCATGCGTTGAGTGAATTCCAATTAATCACAAATAGAATTGCGTTACTTATTCTTCATTTCGTTTGATCATTTTCATGCATGTTTGTCAATGTAGGAACATTCCTTTCAGTTGAAATAGTATAAATCATCATAGTTATTCTTGTTTCTTGTTTAATTAGTGAAAGATAGATTCTTGGTTTCTTTAATAAAGTTCGCAGATTGATTTTGAGAGTTCAATTGAGTGATTTAAACTTCAGTGTGATTCCTTTTCCCTTGTTTTGAGTGATTGAGTGCAGTGTTGTAGTCTCGGATTTGATAAATCTGGATATTTTTAGTTGAAATCGTAGTTTCCAGCTTAAGGTAATTTCCATTAGCATTGCCTTAGTATAATGTGTGCTTGTTAGATTTCGAAGTAGTTAAGCTTGTGATCAGTGATGTGATCTATTTCTTTCATTAATAAGACAAAGTGTTGGTTTGTTGAATGCTAAGTAGGTTTGCTTGAGCTTATTTTGAGATTTGATTCATGATTGAATGTAACTGTAGGATAGCCTCTTAAGTACAGTTTTGTGTGTCTTATAGCAATTCATAGTTGTCTTATTTTTCTTTTCATTCTTGAAAATAGAATTAGGGTTTGATATTTGAGCTTGTTCCTAAGGTTATTACAGATTAGGAAAGTATGCAAATTAGTTGAGTGTGAGAGATCAAGTTTTCTTGGTTAAGTATATGAGACAAAGTATTTAGATTAGTTCCGAACATAAATATCTTTTACTTGTTGTCAAGGCAATGGAATTAATGTGAAGCCTTTCTCATTCTAGGGTTTGAATCAAAGAACAGTTATTGAGTGCAAGATTGATTGCTTAGTTTAAAATTGAATTACCATTGCAAGTAGATTATATCTTTTAATTCTTTCAAGTGCAAGTTGTAAAAGCCAAAAATTAGGATTTGGATTTTGAATGCAACTTTAAATTGTTGAGTTGATGTGTGGAGTGCGTTAATTAGGAATTTGCTTTCATAGTCTGTCAAAATGGAACCTGTGGTAAAGAATTAAGTCTTCACTTGAGTCCAGACTCCAGTCCAAGAATAGAATAGGTTAAGCTTATAGAGATTTCAAGTCTTTAATTTGGATTTGATTATTGATGTTTCTTATGTTAGCAAGATGGATTGATTTCGTTTTTGAGTTGTGCGTTTACAAGCATTTGTGTGTTCCATTACTTAGTTGATCATTATAAAGGAAACATTAAAGCTCTGACCTACAAACTGAATCAAGAAGTGCAGTGCAGCTCGTGTTTACGAGCCTGGATTGACATATAAATATTGGAGGATTAATTCATCAATTAAAACTCTCAACAATAAGAGCAAGTCAATGGGCACTTGGAGAATACACTTAAGAACACTAAAAGTTTCTATTTTCTTGGCAGATCAAATTTGATAGTAGAAACAATCAGTTTCTGGAGGACCAGACATTGAAGAAGTGAGTGAGGGGAAAGGACAATGATCCAGAGGAAGTTTTCTAGATCCAGAGAGCCAACAGCAAGTGATAGAAGTGATTCACATAGAAGAAGCACAAAGACTACATAGAAGTTGATGCAGAATAGATTGATTTAGCTGAGGAGGAGGTCAATTCAATCTCTAGAGGTTAGAAAAGTCTTCCAGAGGGTCAGAGAGTCACTTCCAATAGTAGGATAGGATATACGACTTTCTCAAAGGAAAAATTGATCCACACGTGTGAGAGGCATTGTAGAGGTAGTGCAAAAAAACTCATGTTGGGGTTTGGATGGCCATTTTTCTGTCGAACCCAACGTCAAGATTGCTTGTGGGGTGAGAGAATTTTCTCTCTAATTATTTTTGTCAGATACTTTCTAATTGGATTTCCAGTTGGGAATCCATAGATTGTGCTCATATTTTCACTACTACATAATAATAAAACCCTCATATGTTGCACTAGTTTTCCCGCATTGGGTTTTTCTAGGGACTTTTGTCCAAAAACAATAGTGTTTATTTTTATGTTTTAGTGCTAGTATTTTCTTAGTTCAAACACTATTTATTTTCCAAATTTTTATTTGTGAAGGTAGTTGTAGAAATGAATTGAATAATTTATTTATCAATTAGAAGAAATAATACTAGTTGTTGCAATAGGATTCCAACTTGTGGAATTTTCACAGGATGCTTATTAATGTATGTAATTTTTTAGCCATGTACAGATGTATTTCTCCAGTGTTTGTGCTTCATCTCTTATTGTCTTATCGGATGGAGTTGACCCTTTTCCATTAATGTCAAAGGGGGGGTCATAGAGGATAATGGTATGGATAGTTTGTGTGATTTCCACAATGCTAAAGGGGGAGATTGTTGGTGTTATGGTGTGCATGGTTCTAGTTAGATGATGTTGTCATTAGTTCATGATGGAAGCTAGTTCATGATGGAAGCTAGCTCATGTTGGCATTGATGTCAACCCTATGTAGTCTAGTCAATGTGTTGATGTAATTTATTGTAGCATGGTTCAAACTAGTTGATTTGACATTGAGATGGTTGTGTTAGCATTGATGTCAACTATATGATGTCACACTCAAGATGGTCAGATGATGGTAGTATGGTGTTCATGGAGGTATAGGTTGCTGCTATAGGTGGATGATGCAGATCTTCATGGGATGGAGATGATGGCACACTTGATGAGTTGGCATACTGGGTCTTCATATATGCCCATGGAGATGACTTTTTGTATTATGATGGCCTCATGTTGATGACTATAGTGTATTCCAAGTATGTCAGAGGTGTTGCAGCTTGTGCATATGTTTTTTGGTGAGTGGAGGGCTTGTTAGCACTCCTACCAACCTTGTTTGTTGGCCTTTTAGTTCAACCTAGTAGTGACACTTGGGAGACTTATTTTATCGACTTGTAGAGGTGTTATTGAGCTTAACAAAGGTTTGGAGATGTGTTTAGATGTTGAAGAAGAGGATCCAATAGGTGGCCAAGGCTCTCAGCTAATGGCTTGTGTTTTTTCCTTATGCTCTGCCCCATTCACTTGGAGATAGGTGTATGCATGTGAATGTCATTAGGGGATAGGACTATGCATGCGATTGAAGGTCTTCAATCGAGTTTAGCTAGTGTCATGCAACTAAGCTATTTCATGAAAAAATCTCTTAATTCCTCGCACAAACCTAATGAATTGGCATGGAAATTCCTAGAAACTTCTAGAATAAGTTGTAATGGTCGTAAATGGTTTGAAAAGGTCCTCCAATTAAGTGAACAATTTTAGTTCACATGTAGTGATATTAGTGGATTTATTCATTCCAATTTTTGCACCTTTAATCCTAACCTAACAGTCAATTTTTCCCTCCATGTTTTATATACTTGATTTTGGAGTTATGTGATGGTTGATGGTGTGTGATAGTGATCCAGGTGGATAATGGTGGCCACCTGCCTATTCCACCTAGACCCCCCAATCAGTTTCATCTGTTTCCTTGTTCATTTCAGCATTTACTATTTTTAGTAGTTTTTCGAGTCTTGAACTTCCGAAGCAGTTTTGACCCCTTAAATAGTGTTTTTTTGGGTCTGCAGAAGGCCCATAGCTATAAGCAATGGCCTACTATGAAATCTATAGTACTAAGAGAGACCTTTCCAATAAGGTATTATAGGCGCCAAATGGAGATAATATGACCAAGTTACGACCTCGAGAAGTTGGCTACCCAACTAACCCCAATGGGGCCCACAAAATCTTAGTGTTACATCTCTTGGGGTTAGGGTTTTGGTTGTTTAATGTTTTCTCATGTTTTCTAATAATAAATAGGCCCTTGAGCCTCATTGTAACATAGTTCAAAGGCATGTAGCCACCACATCTCTTCTCAGAGATAAGTTATCATCACTTGAGCTATCTTATTTTCATTCTGTTTGTAAGCATAGTTCGGTATTTTTCTATTAATGAAATGAGGTGTTTTTCTATTGCATCTTTGAGTTTGTGATTATATTTGTAAGCTTTTTTGTTCCTGTTTAGGTTCATATTAGTGGTATCAAAGAAGTATGCTCTTTATTTATTTTTATTTGCATGTCCCCAACAAGGTCAGGATATAAGGAGTTAGGGCCTGATCTGGTTGAACCATTGCAAGATCAACCTCGTAAAAACCTGACGACCTCCCATGGTGGAAGAAAATAAAGATGAGGGGGAAGGAGATCCTTTCAAAATATTGCTCAAGGAAGCGCTCAAGCAACAGAGGGATGTGATGATGGATAACTTTTCCCAGATCCTTTGACGGCTACCCACAAGTGATGCATCTTCATCCAGTAGCCACTCTAGAGGCACCACTCCTTTTAAGGTACAACTTAACTTTGATATTCCCATATTCAAAGGCTTGATATATGGAGGCATCGTAAATAAATGATTAAATCTATTGGAAGGATATTTTTCAGTTCATGACTTTTCTAATCGGGAAAATATTACTTTTGCACTTCTTAAATCTACCCCACACATCAAGGATTGGTGGGAAACCTACTGTGAACAAAAGGACAAGAATGAACCCTCATTGTTTTCAGCCACACCCACTTGGAATTCTTTCTAGGATGCCATCAAGGAACAATATTACCTTGTCGGGAGCTATGAAGACAAATACATAAAGTGGACCATGCTACGGCAGGGAAGGGGCCAAGATGTGCCATATTTCACAAATACTTTCCATACCCTTGGCATGAAGTTGAGTATCAAGGATATTGAGTGGCTTTTGGTGCTAAAGTACTGTGGTTGTCTACACAAGTACATCTAAGACAAGATGGGGTTCCTGGACATTTCCTCGCTTGTCACGGTGTATCGGTACGCTGTTAAGATTGAGCAGAAGTCTAAACATAAGAAGCAAGACTTTGGATCTGTGAATCCAAATCAAGGAAAAGGCACCTCCAAACCACAGAACAAAGGAACAAGCCAAGGCAGTGCTACCCAGGACAGCCTATCGAAGCCACAAGCAAAGAAACACACCCTAAAGATGAATAAGGACACAGGAAAATGGTGTGAGTTCCATAAGAGCTCCACTCACAATACAAGTGAGTGTCGGGCCAAGAAATCACTAGTGGCCGAGATGAAAGCTTCTAAATCATATGCAAGTTCTAACTCCAAATCAGAATTTGATAAGGGAACTGTAAAAGGGAAGAATATCCTTAATGCAGAGCTCAGTGCCAGTGTCACCACCACCAAGATCCAGAAGATTGATCCCGAAGATCTGAAGGAGGGGGAACGCCTCTTCCACTCATAGATGTGGGTGAAGGGTTCTCCCTTACAGTTCATTATCGATAGAAGGAGTGAAAAGAACCTCATTTTAGTAGAGGTTATGAAGTGGTTTGGCTTGAAGACTATAGCACATCCACAACCATACACCATCGGGTGGCTTCACCAAGGATGAGATCTTCATGTCAGGCAGTAGTTCCACCTTCCCTACAGCATCAAGCCCTTCATAGATGAGGTATTGTGTGATGTTGCTCCTCTTGAAGTTTGTGATGTATTTTTAGGACAAACATACTTATGGAAGTGACATGTTGTATATGAGTCTAGACCTCGCTCTGTGATTATTACTTTGGCTGATAAGTTGTACAGGATACTGGATGTAGCCCCACCTACCACCATCTCTTTGACCACTACAAAGAAATCTAGTAAGATCATTTTCCAGACTAGTAAATTTGTTTTTCTTATGATTCTCCCTCAAGGAAAGAAGAAGTTTATGGCCACGGCTTCTAGGTAGGGCTCCTCTACATAGCAGCAACAGATGGACAAGGTCGTGGAGGAGTACAGGGATATTTTTGCCTCACCCACAGGGGTACCTCTGAATTGTCAGGTTAAGCACTCCATCGATCTAACCCTGGGTGCACTGCTTCCCAATGGACCAATCTATCGATGCTCTATTCTAGAGAACAATGAGATCAAGAGGAAGATTCAGGAACTATTGTAGAAAGGGCACATCAATCCAAGCTCATCACCTTGTGGGAGACTAATTGTATTGGTACGAAAGAAGGATGCAACCTGAAGGCTCTATATTAACTATCGGGAGTTCAACAAGATCACTATCCGGAATAGGTTCCCAATCTCATGGATTGATGACCTTCTAGACCAACTCAAGGGGACCAAATATTTTAGCAAGATTGACTTGAAGTTAGGTTATCACCACGTGCCTATCGAAACCTTTGATGTGTGGAAGATTGTATTCAAATGCAAGGAGGGAATTTTTGAATCGTTGGTAATGCCATTCAGATTGATGAATGCCACTGCAACCTTCATGAGACTGATGGGTGAAATCTTGCGACCCTTAACCAATGCATTTGTGGTGATATATTTAGATGACATCTTGATCTTCACCCATAATTAGGAAGAGCACCTCTACCATATTCGAAAGGATCTTCAAACCCTGCACCAACACAAGTTGTGTGCTAACTTGGAGAAATTCACCTTTGGCCTGACCCGGGTTCAATATATTGGGTACATCATTGATGAGTAGGGTGTACATGTGGATCCATCAAAGATACAAGTCCTTAAGGATTGGCCAACCCCAACCACTCTAATAGAGCTCCATAGCTTTTTGGGTCTTGCCAATTTCTACTGTAGGTTTATGTTGGGGTTATTTTATATCACTTGGCCTTTAGTTCAAGTCACCAAGGGTGAAGCGAAAGAAAAGTTTTTTTGGTCAGAAACCCAACAACAAGCATTCTCCGAGTTGAATAATCACCTATGTTCTACACCAATGCTCACATTACTAGACCTACAACAACCATTTGAGATTGAGACAGATGCCTCTGACTATGCGGTGTGGTTCTTACTAAGCATGGGAATCCAGTGGCTTACCACAGTGAAAAAAATTTCAGACATAGTCTAAAATTACCCCGCTTACGATAAAGAAATGTATTCCATTGTGCAGGCATTCTATCAATGGAAGAATTACATTATGGGGAAGGAGACAATCATCCACATAGAGCACCGACCTCTATAGTTCATACAGACACAAGGGAAGTTGCAGAATGATCACCATCAGAAATGGTCCACCTATTTGCAACAATTCCATTTGAAAATTAAGTATAAGAAGGACAGCACCAATAATTTTGTTTCTTGCCTCAGCCAACCACCGGTTATAGCATTGGTCACTGTGATACACTCCTGTGGGTGCAAGACATCAGGGTGGCCGCATCTTTACAAGAGAGATCCAAAATTCAGTAGCATATACCAGACACTCCAAGAAGGGAAGGAAGTTCCAAATTTTCACCTTCAGGATGCACTGTTATTCCACCTGGGACACATCTATGTTCCTTCAAGTGAGAATGCTAAAATGATTTTGGAGGCACACTACATTCAGGTCGCTGGACATTTCAGAGTAGACAAATAGTGGCAGTACTGAAGAAGTATTTTTATTGGCCAAAACTTCGTCAAGATGTTTTGAAGTACACTAGATCATGCACTACCTGCGCCATTTCCAAATCAACCATCAAGAAGCAAGGCATGTATACTCCTTTACCTACTCCTATCTAGCCTTGTGAATCTGTCTCCATGGATTAGATGTCAAGCCTTCCTTCTACTAAGCACGGCAATGATAGCATTTTCTTGGTCATCGATAGATTCTCTAAGACGGCCATCATGGTGGCCTACAAGAAGAGTATCACAGTGGTGGCCACTGCTAAGATCTTCTTTGAGTGAGTATGGGTACACTTTGGGATCTCACAATCCATTGTCTCAAATCGAGACAAAAGATTCTTGAGTATATTTTGGTCAAGTCTATGGTCAATGTTGGACACAAAACTTACTAAGTCCACATTGATCAGATATTGATCTAGGACTTTAATGATAGCTCAAAATTCAAAGTGTTCAAAAGAGTGTTGAACCTAAATGACCGAATATATCTCGTCTTCCTAATTCTAGCACTGCAAACGATTCGTAAAACTAACATCGTATGAAGAAGTTATCGCCATTTGAAAAAGTCCAGTAAACTGTAATTTCCAAGGATAAATGAATTTTGGAAAATATTAGAAAAAGAATATTCCAAGGAATATTCCCTAAAATATTCTTGCTTGAATGGCCAATCAGGAGCTAACCAGTGGCAAGCCCAGAGGCTGTCATGTGGCCCTGGAATGGCATGTTAAAATTTTGTTGGGTTCGAGGGAATCGAAGCCGTGACCTCCAGCTGGCTAAACAAGCACTCTACCACCTCCGCTACCGTTGGTTCTTAACATTTAAGGAGATCATTGCATATATAATGTGTAACAGTTTGAGGTTTTGAGTTTAGGATTGACAGAGGTCTTACTCGCCAACAGTCTCGCAAGAACTGCATGACCCAACAACTTAACCAATACATATGCAGTTGCTCATTAACTGCCAACCTTATCCCTAACCGCCGGTGTGACCACCCCATATTCATGTCGAGAGGGTTATGTAAAAATCATCCTGACATTTTAGTTTGGTGGATCAGACAAAAAGGTAGACTTTGCCAAATTTAACTGCAGTTAACCAGACTTAATGGAGGATCTCTAGGAGATAATCAATAAATGCACTCCAGGAGCAGTTTTCAACCTAAGAGAGTGAAACAAGAGGCTAGCTAGGCTAATTGGAGCCTTCTGAAGCCAATGAAATGGTCAAGAGAAGTTGAAAAATCCATCTTCAAGGATATTTTCATCCAGGGAAATTTTGGAGCTCAGGGCCACCAGGGGTTGGAGGCAGTTACAGGAGCTACCAATATTTGTTCTTAGCAAACCAATAGTCATTTCTAACTATAATAAGCCTTTTGAATCCATTTCAAGGTTTTACATAAGCATATGAAGACTTCTATGTAGAAATTCCCACTGTAGATCAACAGATTATGCAATATACTAAAACACAATACAAGATCTACTTCTACAACACTTTGCGGAAGCTTAATCGAATTGAGGAAGATCAAGAGAACACATATAACTGAGAATGAGAAATAAATAAAACATAACATAGAAGAAATAACTCGGGGAAAGCCTCAACCTAAAACCCCAGTCTCTGTATTATCATACAGGTGGAAATCTTGTTCAAGTTACAAAAAGCTTCAACTCACAAGCTATCCTGCTCTCTCTGCAATCAAACAATATTCCTCATATACAATCAAAGGCTCTCACAACCTTCTCCTATACCCTCCAAGCCTCCTATTTCCTTGTGCAGTTTTTCCTGGGGTCCAGTGCTTCCACATGTGTGAATTCCCACCTCACACTGCTCACTTGGCTTAGAAATAACTGCACAAACCTGAAGGAGATAATTCCTTCTACATGGATGATTTTCCTATATAGGAAAAATCCTCCAATTGATAGTACACTGCCCCTTCCTCTGATCTCGATTGGGTCTCTATCTAAACTGACATGCAAGAGTTATGTATGAGAGAATATTCAGTTATCTGGAGAGCAGCAGTTACATGCATGCAAGCATTAACTAACTAAACTCATAATTAATACAACAAATTGTTTGAATCAATCTAACTGGACTTGACTCAGTTAACTGAGCCAACTAATTACAACTCAATATTACAACTCATCCTTATCTCTTTAACTAATGGATAAATTCCTCAATTAATGGAGAAACTATTGCATATCCCCACATAGACTTTATGTTTGATTTTCTACAACTAATTAACTCAAGATGAATTATATAATTATTTTACAAACAGCTGCTAAGATCAAATTCATATTTTATTTCTTTATTTTAGTTCAGGGACTAACTAAAATAGGAATCTAACCCGAAATTCTATTTATAGTAATTCTATTTTTAGCACTTCCATTTTCATTCCTTATTGCTATGTTCAACACTGGTACCCGAACTGTTATTTATAGCAGTGTTATTTTTAGCACTTCTATTTTTAGCATTTCTTGTTGCTATTTTCAACATTCCCTCTCAACAAGAAAGGCATTCAACTCGAACCCAATCCTGAACCTTTGGAATGTTCTGCATGCAACACTTCTCCCAAGTGTTATTGCTCCAGCAACTCTAGAAACAAAAAATCTCCCAACTGACCTCCCTATTGGGCTAGAAACATACTCTGATGCTGAAGCTCCCTCTGTCACTAACAAGTGCTCCCTCTCTGACCTATGAGCTGCTACAACATTCCATGCATATCGCACCATTGCACACCTCTCTATGCCATCCTTCACTAGTGCAACACTCTTGTGCCTCTTGCATTGTTGCAGCCTACTAGCTTTACATTGTCTTGGGATTCTTGAACTATAGCTCTCTCTGTCGCTGCATCCACATCTGCCTCTACCCACTCAGCTAGTCCTGTTACTCCTCATCGGGGCTCCTGTAGCAAGGTCTAATCAAAGAGGTTGGGGACCTCAATGATCCTACCCCTATTCCATCCTTCTTAGGATTGTCACTCCACATCGCCCCACCTCTGACCTGGAGGTATGGATGCATGTGATCCCTCTACCCACTTAGCTCAAAATTTTTCCCTACTAGAGGTCTCTACTTGAGTGGATGCCTCCACTCTATCTCCTCTCAGCTTCCCCAGTTGTGGCTGCTCCACAACCTCCTGAAGTAGTTTCACCAATCGTGGCTCCTCCGTAATCGTTTGAGACTTCTCTTGTGGCTACATGTTGAGAGGTAATGTACTCTCCCACTCAACCACCAAGTCCCCATTAGTTGCCTTGCTCCTCAAGGCTTTGCATGCATCTTGAACCTCAAGAGCATACAATTTCTTGACTCGTGAACCAATCTACTTAACATGTCTTATGGTGATGTATCGAAGGAAAACCTTTCCCTTACTGAAGACTACATCATAGCCTTTGTCTTTAAGCATTGCGATTGACACCAAATTTTTCCTTAGTTTTTATACATACTTGACATCAGTCAAGGTAATGTGAGCTCCATGCTCCCTCTGAAAAACAACTGTGCCTACACCTGAGACACTATACTTTTCATCATTACCCATCACTATGAGTATCTGGAGATATTTTTCCTCCAAGGTACTGAACAAATTCTTATCGCCAGTCATGTGGAAAGAAGCTCCACTATCAAGAAACCAACCACATCCCACCATGAATGAAACCATGCATGCGAAAAGTGTGAAATCCAACTCGAGCTATCAAGTCAATGCCTCACCTTCTAATCCTTCCACGGATCCCTTCTTGGATTTCCTCAGTGGACAATTTGTAGCAAAATGACCCACCTCATGACAACGAAAGCATCACACTTTTGATTTGTCAAACTTCTTCCGACCATGGGAAGAACCATATTTGGGATGGGATGCCTTCCCTTTCCTTTTCCTCACCTTACTCGCTAAGGCTAGATTTTCCTCATCATCTTGCTTCGATGAGGATCCATCTCTAGTGCTTCTTCTTATTTCCTCCTACATCAAATCCAACCAAAGTCATTCCCAATCTAGCAGTTTTTCTCTTCCATTAATCGAGTCTTGGTAGCTATGCCAGCTCTTAGGAAGACCAAGGAGTGCAATAAAATCACCATGTCATCATCAACAATCATGATCCCTGCACTTCCAAGCTCATCCCTGCAGGTGGTGAGCTTGTTCATATATGTAGAGATCGTGTCACCCTTTTCACACTTGATTTTCCAAAGCTTGTCTTTCAGCGATAGCTTCCTTTGATCATTGCTATTCTAATATAGATATTTCAATGTTTTCCACATCAAAAACAGTGTCTCCTTCCCATAGAGACTCAAGACTATGTGGTCTCAAACTCCCTCCAGAAGGATTCTCCTTGCTCTAGCCACACATTTCTTCCATTCCGCCAATTGAGTAGCATCAGTCAGCTTGGGGACTTCTTGATCAATGAAGTCCTTTAGATGATTATCCTCTAATACTGCTTCCATGCAATCCTTCTAGGCTATATAATTTGAGCTGCCATCAAGGGCATACTCGAATCTTAAACCACTGAATGACAATGGTGAAATTTAGATGTGATAATAACTCGATTTCTATATTCAGGAACCACAACCTTCAAACTCCTCCTTCTTTTATATTGTTCTTCACCTTGATCACCTTTGCTCTGATACCATGTACAAATTCCCATTGTAGATCAATAGATTATGCAACATACTAAAACACAATACAACATCTACTTCTACAACACTTTGTGGAAGCTCAATCAAATTGAGCAAGATCAAGAGAACACATATAACTGTGAATGAGAAATAAATCACACATAACACAGAAGAAATAACCCGGGGAAAGCCTCAACCTAAAACCCCAACCTTTGTATTATCATACAAGTGGAAATCTTATTCAAGTTACAAAAAGAATCAGCTCACAAGCTATCCTACTCTCTCTGCAATCAAACAATACTACTCATAGACAATCAAAGGCTCTCACAACCTTCTCCTCTGCCCTCCAAGCCTCCTATTTCCTTGCACAGTTATTCCTAGGGTCCAGTGCTTCCACATGTGTGAATTCCCACCTCACACTGCTCACTTGGCTTAGAAATAATTGCACAAACCTGAAGGAGATAATTCCTTCTGCATGGATGAGTTTCCAATATAGGAAAAATCCTCCAACTGATAGTACAATGTCCCTTCCTCTGATCTCAACTGGGTCTCTATTTGAACTGACATGCATGAGTTATTTATGAGAGAATATCTAGTTATCTAGAGAGCAACAGTTACATGCATGCAAGCATTAACTAACTGAACTCACAATTAATTCAACAAATTGTTTAAATTAATCTAACTAGACTTGACTCAGATAACTGAGCCAACTAATTACAACTCATCCTTATCTCTTTAAATGATGGATAAAATTCCTCAATTAATGGACAAACTGTTGCATGTCCCCACATAGACTTCATGTTTGATTTTCTACAACTAATTAACTCAAGATGAATTAATTAATTATTTTACAAACAACTGCTAAGATTAAATTAAAACTTTACTTCTCTATTTTAGTTCAAGGACTAACTAAAATAGGAATCTAACCCAAAATACTATTCATAGCAATGATATTTTTAACACTTCCATTTTTCATTCCTTGTTGTTATGTCCAACACTGGTACCCGAACTGCTATTTATAGCAGTGCTATTTTTATCACTTCTATTTTTAGCATTTATTGTTGCCATTGTCAACATTCTAAAGGCCGATATGCTACAGGGAAGTTTTAGGCAGCCCAGTGCCAACCATGGAGGAAGGCCTAGATCGTGGATGTAGTGCTCATTTTGAAAAAATGAACAGTCTATTGTTGATGTTTGATATGTGTTGGAGATAGTAGAAGAGGTTTCAGAGATAGTTTAAGACTTCTGAAGGAGTTAGTGCCATCAAGAAGCTCAAGGAAGCTCAGTGCACTGATTGAAGGAATCAAGTCTAAGGGATCTTATATCTATTTATAGAATAATGACAGCCATGACATGCATTTAGATGGTTTTCTAAGCCCATTGGTTCAGTCAATAACCATTGGAGTTGATTGTGGAACTTGTAAAAGAATTGAAGCCACAATCCCAAAGAGCCAAGTCAAACTGATAGAAACTCAAGGAGACGTAGCACACGATATATGGGTGAACTCCTAGATTAAATTTGTTGTTATGTGTTGATTTTTTTTTGCTGAATTGTATGGTTGTTATGTGTGTCTAATATCAGCATAAACATATCAACTTAAAGCACTTAAACAATTAAAACAAACTAAGACATACACCTATTTCAAGTACTTAATTCCACAATTGTCAACATAAGCTAGATCATATAATTGTTAAGCTTTGGAGTGAGAGGTTCTTGTAAGTATAACAAGATGTTAAACCCTCATTTTAGGTCAGGCGGTATCAAAGCAAGATGCTTTATTGACAGAGCAATCTATTTTCATGTTTGACTTGATAGGTGTTTGAACAGTACAAAGGATTCTATTGTTTGATTATTTGTAAATTGGCTATTGTTTGAGTTTGCAAAGGTGAAGGGAAAGGTATTGATAAGCTAAGTCTAGATGAGGACCAGAAGGAAGAAGGGTTGAAGGCATTCTCCTTACCCCAATGACCTCAAGACAATACTTGAAGCATAAGAGGGTTTGTTTGCAAAAGGCTGCTTGAATAAGAATTTGATTCTACTGACATTTAATTCAGAATTTTGTCATTAGTTCCTTGAAAGCTTTGTGAATTTTGTTGAAGTGATTTTATTAATTTTGATAATGAAAACTTCTACAAGTGAGTTTTCCAAATCCTCCTCTTTGACAATATTCTTTTATGAAGACTTGAAGCGAGATTTATTCATCATGATGGATATGGTGAGAGAAATGAGTACCGAACTTCGAGAGCAGTTGAATTCCATGAACGAAGAGAAGCAGTTTCTTTCTGACAAATTGCAAGAAATGGAGAGACAACTTCATATTGCAAATATGGATATGGAAAAGATGCATGAGTTGGAGACGTAGCTCCTTGTAGGAATTTACAGGGTAAGTTCCTCAGACAGAACACCAGAAGGACACCGCTCACAAACAGATCACAGATCAATACACCAGTATTTTGACGTGGTTAAAACCCTCAGAGAGGGAAACAGTCCAAGGCCTGCGCCAACGTGGCTACTACAGGAAATTTATTAATAAAAGAATGAAAATTTACATAAGCTTCTCTTATGCACGGTTAACCTACAAATGACCCTCCATGCGCTTTAAATAGAATTCATGGACCAATCGGGGGTCAAGCCACGGATCAAGTGTTGGTAATACCGAGGAGAGAATGAACCGTCGGATCACTACATATCATGACCGTCGGATTGTAAGTTACAAAATGTACAACGGTAAAGAAACACACTTTACCTAACGCTAACCTAACTCTATACTAGACCAAGTTGAACTTAACTATTCATATGTGTCGGAATATCCTAACATCCCCCCTTAAGAACAACTTGGGATAGGATTGAAGGATTTACAAATATGACACAATAGGAGAAGGAAGGAGGCACTAGAGCCTATCCCCCCTTAGTGACAACTTCCTGAACTCCCAGCATATATCGAAGTTTAGTGAACTTCGCCTCTGTGAGAGCCTTTGTGAAGATGTCTGCAACCTGATCA
>APFE031546779.1:0-14190 GCA_000404065.3 Pinus taeda | reverse complement strand
GGCTTCCGGATGAAGAAGTTATGGCTTTTTGAAGAAAAGTTGATGAAGGCACCGACGAAGTGCGGGAATGAAAAAAAATGCCCCTTTTCCAACAAAAAGGAGATTTGAACCGAAGACCTCTACTCTCATAAATTAGCTTTGAACCAAGTAAGCTAAACAAAAAGTTTGAGAGAGAGAGGGGGGGAGGACTTTGTTTTTTCTTGGTCACTGAAGCTTTGGATTGCGTGCTTGCTTGAGAAAGCTCTTTTTCTCCCTACAAAACAAAAAACACAAAACCCAATACGGACATACAGAAAAAAAAAACCTTACGGCTTAAAGTTAGCTTTACCCGGAAACTAAATATTTTCCTCAATGTTTCTGATTTTCTGAGATCACACTAAGGCACAGCGAAAAAGAGCATACGCATGAGAAAAATCCTTCCTTTCTATTTCTGATTTGCCCAGATTGCACAGAGTCGCAAGGCAAAGAGAATACGCAAAAATGAAAGGTATATATCTGGTAATAAAAAAGAGCTAAATAAACCGAAACCGAAATAAACAGAGAGAAAATAATTGTAAACTACAAATAAACACTGTATACCTCTAGATCTTAAAAAAGACGCAGCTAGGGCTACTGGAACCTTTTCTCGTGAAACGAAAGGGGTTCCTCACTGGAACAGATGCTCCTAAAATAACAGAGTAGTCCTCTCGGCCCGAAAGCAGTCAGAAACAACAGATCTAGGAGATGGCAGTCGGATGCAGTTGAACTGGCTTCAGATTTGGATCACCAACGGACGCGTCCCTCAAATAGCTCTGATACCATGTAGGAATGTACAGGGTAAGTTCCTCAGACAGAACACCAAAAGGACACCGCTCACAAACAGATCACAGATCAATACACCAATATTTTGACATGGTTAAAACCCTCAAAGAGGGAAATAGTCCACGGCCTGAGCCAACACGGCCACTTCAGGTAATTTATTAATAAAAGAATGAAAATTTACATAAGCTTCTCTCGTGAACGGTTAACCTACAAATGACCCTCCACGCGCTTTAAATAGAATTCATGGACCAATCGGGTGTCAAGCCACGGGTCAAGTGTCGGTAATACCAAGGAGATAATGAACCGTCAGATCACTACATATCATGACCGTCGGATTGTAAGTTACAAAATGTACAACGGTAAAGAAACACACTTTACCTAACTCTATACTAGACCAAGTTGAACTTAACTATTCCTATGTGTCGGAATATCCTAACACTCCTTACTGCCAAAGAAGCCTTAGTCAAGTATCAACTTGAAGAAGAGGTAAACAAATCTAGTTTGTCTTCAATTTCCTCTAAGAATGTTTATGTTGGTTCTTTTGAAAAACATACAAGAGGCATGGGGTCCAAGTTAATGTCCAAAATGGACTATGAAGGAAAAGGATTGGGAAAACATGCATAGGGTATTGTTGAGCCAATAGTGGTTGAGGAAAGGCTTAAGTATTTGGGTCTTGGCTATCGACAATGTTATGGAGAAAGTTCCAAAGCAGCCGTGAAGGCAATTGAAACAGTTCCTAGAAGGAGTTTCATTTCAGATCTTCTACCTCAAGAGTGTAAAGAGTGTATTCTTGGGGAATGCAATAGTTTGAAACATACTTTACAGGAAGAAGGTGTTCATAAGCATACACTTGAACCAGAAATTTGTGAAAGCTCTAAAAGCATTGAAGAGACTAATGGTGTTCCAAAGGGAGCCACTTCTTCATTCAATTCACCTCCTCATGAAGGTAATAAAGGTGAAAGAGAAAGCTACAAATCTGATTTCAATCACACTTCTTTTGATTATGTTAAGCATGGTAAATTTCCACATAAGCATTGGAAAAGAATTGCATGTTCCTTTTGTGGTTTGGTTAACCATAGTGTTTCTAGATGTTGGAAGAGAATGGCCACATATAGGAAAATTTTGAAGGAAAGAACACAAGAAGCCGAAGGTCCATTGGACAAGGAAAATTATGTTTTCAAGAAGATGAACATGTGTTGTACTTATTTCCATAAGCAAGGACATATTGCTGAAAGGTGTTGGAATTTGAATCCAACAATGCTTCCACGAAATTTGAAGAAAGTGGAAAAAGTGTATGGTAGGAATGGAAAGAAAGTTTCCATAATTGATGTGTGTCAGGATGATCCACATATCGATGTCAATGTGCAATTAAAGGAAGCACCTTTGGTTTGGATTGGTAAGAAATGGTTAGAGTTCTTATCTAATTAAAGTTACATGTTTTTTGATGTGAAAAGAAATGTGTCACATCTATTT
The DNA here is from genome assembly GCA_000404065.3 of Pinus taeda. Lineage (NCBI taxonomy): Eukaryota > Viridiplantae > Streptophyta > Pinopsida > Pinales > Pinaceae > Pinus > Pinus taeda. Next base: position 11,916 of record APFE031546779.1, on the reverse strand, counting down.
GCAATTCTTTGCTAATGGAATGCAAGTTGCAGGATTGAAAAGTTGAGTATGTAGACTCACTTTATTGCAGAAAAATCATATTTATTTCAGCTTTGAAAGTACATGTACATGTGATCAGGGATCTTGTACTGATGATTGTGCTTAAGAAAAAGTTGAAGAATCAAATGCATGCATGAGGATGGAATGCATGAACATAGGGATGTTAATGATTCCCTTGTATTTGAAAATGTATGTAATTAACTTGATGGAAAACCATCAACCATCATATTGTTTTGTTTAAACATGCATGTAATGTCATGTTGAATTGGAAAATTTGATTTGGTCTCCAAGATTGTAAAAGGGAGATAACGATGAAGTGTTTCATCTTTGTAAAAGAATCATTAAAATTATTTTTGTACATGCTTGACTTGAAGGGTCAAATGTTTGAAAAGGCATGATTTTTGTCAGCTTGGGATTTAGTCGATCATTTGTACACAAGATGTAAAGACGTGATGATGATTCACATGCTGTGAAATTTGTTTCTTTTGGTGAAGCAAGAATTTATGTCATCAAGTTGTTTTCTCGTATTTTGACATCATCTACTAAAGGAGATTTGTAGTGACAAAGGTCACCATGGAAGTGGCTTGAAAGCGATGTTCAACTACCTTCTGTACATTATAAATGAGTCAAGGAAGACAATTCTTAACAGGAGGACAAGCGCATCCAGGAAGGGAAGTGTCGACTACCTTCGACTTTTGGTTCAAAGGCACCTGCCATGCGGGAAAGTGTATGAAGGCTGAAATAAGAGGGTATTGTACTCTCATCTACTGTACCGATTAGTATATCAATATTTTGGGGTCCAAAAGATTCCCAATGCAGAGGAGTGATCAGATATTGATCTAGGACTTTAATGATAGCTCAAAATTCAATGTGTTTGAAAGAGTGTTGAACCTGAATGTCCGGATAGATCTTGTCTTCCTGTTTCTGGTGCCACGAATAGTTCAAAAAACTGACACTGTATGAAGAAGTTATCGCCATTTGGAGAAGTCCAGTAAACTGCAATTTCCAAGGATAAAATGATTTTTGGAAAATATTAGAAAAAGAATATTCCAAGGAATATTCCTTGGAATATTCCCTGAAATATTCCTATTTGACTGACCAATTAGAAGCTAACATGTGGCAAGCCTAGAGGTCATCACATGGCCCTAGAATGGCATGTTAAAATTTTGTTGGGTCCGACGGAATCAAACCTGTGACCTATGGCTGGCTAAACAAGCGCACTACCACCTCTATTATCATTGGGTCCGATGGAATCGAACCCATGACCTCTGACTGGATAAACAAGCATGCTACCACCTCTGTTACCATTGGTTCCTAACATTTAATGGGCTCATTGCATCTATAATGTGTAACAATTTGAGGTTTCAAGTTAGGACCGCCAGTGGTCTTACCCGCCAACGGTCCCACAAGAACTTTTCACATGACTCCGCGACTTAACCAATACACATGCGGTGTGATCACCCCAACCTTATCCCTAACCGCTGGTGTGATCACCCCATATGCGTGTCGATACATTTATGTAACAGTCAGCCTGATGGTTGAGTTTGGAAGAGCAGACAAAAAGGCAAACTTTGCCAAATTTAACTACAGTTAAGTGCAATTAACCTGATTTAGTGGAGGATCTCTAGGAGATAATGAATAAATGCACTCCAGAAGTAGTTTTCGACCTAAGAGAGTAAAACAAGAGGATATCTAAGCTAATTGGAGACTTCTGAAGCCAATGGAATGGTCTAGAGAAGCTGAAAAAGCCATCTTCAAGGAGATTTTCATCCAGGGATATTTTGGAGCTCAGGGCTACCAGGGGTTGGAGGCAATTGTAGGAGCTACCAATATCCGTTCTCAGCGAACCAATGGTCATTCGTAACTATAATAAACCATCTAAATCCATTGCAAGGGTTTATAGAAGCATATGAAGACTTCTAAAGGCTGAGATGCTACAGGGAAATTTCAGGCAGTCCAATGCCAACCGTGGAGGAAGGACTAGATCAGGGATGCAATGCTCATTTTGAGCAAATGAACAGTCTATTGGTAATGTCTGATATGTGTTGGAGATAGTAGAAGAGGTTTTCGAGATATTTGAAGAATTATAAAGGAGTTAGTGCTATCAAGAAGCTCAAGGAATCTCAGTGCATCGATTGAAGGAATCAAATCTAAGGGATCATAGATCTGTTTGCAGAATTATGACAACCATGACAGGGATTTAGATGGTTTTCTAAGCCCACTGGTTCAATCAATAACCATTGGAGTTGAGTGTGGAACTTGTAAAAGAATTTAGGCCATAATTCCAAAGAGCCAAGTCAAATTGACAGAAGCTCAAGGAGACGTAGCCCATGATATTCGGGTGAACTCCTAGTTTAAATTTGTTGTTATGTGTTGATATTTATTTGTTGCATTATATGACTGTGATCAGTGTCTAATATTAGCAGAAACAAAGCAACTTAAAGCACTTAAACAGTTAAAACAAACTAAGACATGCACCTATTTCAAGTACTTAATTACATAATTGGCAACATAAGCTAGATCATAAAATTGTTAAGCTTTGGAGTGAGAGTTTCTTGTAAGTATAAAAAGATGTTAAACCCTCATTTCAGATCCCATGTCTTTCCATCCCCAAACTAATGGCTAAACAGAGGTTGTCAATAGGATGATCATACACATTCTGTGCATGTACAAATTAAAGCATCCACGCACGTGGGATTAAACTATCCCATGTCCAACGCAGCTACAATAGAGCTCTCCACATCTCAATAGGCCACAACCCCTTTCAGGTAGGGCTATATTTCAACCATTATGGCCCATTGATGTGGCCATACCATTTTCAACCACTCAGGTGGATTCGGCTCACATTCAGTTCGAAGTTGAAAGGGATAACAACTTCATTAAGTGCATTCAACAGATCCACCAATAGGTCCATGATATATTGGATAGAGCCAATGCTAAGTACAAGCACTGCCATGATCAGCATTGAGTGTCGCATAAGTTGCAGGTGGACAACAAAGTTTGGCTACATTTGCAAAAGGAGCGCCTCGCTGGACCCCAACACAAGTTTCACCCACTCTGATATGGGTCATACACCATCACCAAGGCCATCAGTGACAATACTTTTGAGCTCAACATCCCAGCAATACTTGGTCTGCACCCAGTGCTTAATGTAGATCGCCTTCGGCCATACCTTCCACTATTTTTGGACATATCTAACATTGTAGAACAACTCACACCAACAGAGCTCAACCCGTACTTCATGGAACTAGCCACAACTAATCAGATCATGGACACACATATCAAGAACACTCGCCAATAGAGGATATAGCTATATCTATTTGTTAAATCTAGCCAACTCCTTTATCAGGGAAAGTGGTTCACCAGCGACCAGGTTCAACAAAAATTTCCTCACCTCATGGAGGCTTTACACGCAATAGGGACTATTGCTTCCAAAGGGGGGAGGAATGATCTAGGTGGATATTGGTGGCCACTTGCCTATTTGACCTAGATCGTCCTGTCATTTTCATATGTTTCCTTTTTCATTTCAACATTTACTATTTTTAGCATTTTTCCGGGTCTTGAACTTCTAGAGCAGATTTGACCCCTATACAGTGTTTTACTAGGGTCCACAGCAAGCCCGTAGATATAAGTAGGTGCTTGCAGTGAAACCTATAGTAATCAAAGAGACATTTCCAACAAGGTATCATATGTGCCAACTGGAAATAATATTACCAAGTCACAACCCCAGGAAGTTGGTTGTGCAACTAACCCCAACGGGGCCCACAAACTCTTGGTGTTACATCTCCTGGGGTTAGGGTTTTGGTTGTTTAGGGTTTTCTCATGTTTTCCAATAATAAATAGGCCCTTCATGTTACACAGTTCAAAGGCATGTATTCGCCACATCTCTTCTCAGAGATAAGCCACCATCACCCGAGCTATCTTATTTCCATTATGTTTGTAAGCATAGTTCAGTATTTTTCTATTAATGAAATGAAGTGCTTTTATGTTGCATCTTTGTGTTTATGATTATATCTGTAAGTTATTGATTTGGATCAGATAGTGAGTTAAAGAAGGATGAATTGTGTGAGTATGTTTCAGAGCCATTAGTGATCTTGATTATTTTAGTGTATCAACTCTAATTGAAGCAAAATGAACATATATACTTGTTGAGGCATAGTATTGATTCAGATCTTCATATTTCACCTCAGAGATGAAAAGAATTGGAGCATATTTTATGATAGATATGTAGAGATTGGTATAGCTCCATATTTGAGATTCTCACTTTTTTTTTTGCAGGTGTTTCTAGTACATTTGTCACATAGCCATTGTGTTGTATGTTGCTAATTTTAATATGCATCAATTATATTTTGGTGTGAGGGTTTCATATTATGGTGGAGTATGAGTTGTGTTTTTGTTGTTGGTTGGTAATGGTGTTTTAGTTTTGATGTGACCACATTTTCTATTATGTGGAGAGCATATTTTTGTGGTGTTTTTATTTTATTAATGAGATTGTCTTGTTGCTAGAGATTATATTAAAGATGAATCGAGTTGAGAAAAAAATCTGCAATCCATTGTGAAAATACATGAAACGAGGTCCACACATAGTAGAGGAGTAGTGACTTCATGGACGTGGAGCAGTGATTACGAAGTTTCATTGGAAGGAACAATTTCTTAATCTAATGGCAGTTGGAAAGTCCAATCGGAGTTGGGCAAGGATCAATTGATTGGTGTGGCTTTCAGGGGATTTTAGTCCGTAGATCCATGTGAGAACATGGTCTTCCAAGCTTATTGGTAGAATCGAGTCTCCAAGCTGATGGGAGTCATCTGATTGTATATGAGGTCAAGTCTCCTAGCTTATCAGAGTCAACAATATATGTAAAAAGACTATATTTTCTTAATAAAAGATTTAGAACAACAAAACAGCAGTGAGGGTGGTTTTTTTCTCTGTGAGGGGTTTTCCACCAGATATCTTATGTCTCTTGTGTGATGGTTTTTGTGGTTGTTTCTCTCATGGTTTTTTGATCTAGCTACTCACAATGTTATATTCATGTGATGATATAATATTTTATTGGTTATATGCATGATTCAGTAGGTGAAGTTTTAATTGGTAAAATTGATAATAAGATCACACTTTTGATTCATCCCCCCCTCTCAATAGTGCACAAAGGTTTCCAACATCCCACAAGACAAAGGTGGATTTTTATGACAAAGTACTAGACTGCCTCAGTTATGAAGGAAACCTAATAATTTTGCAAGGTATTAAGAGGCTAATAACACTCAAAAATGATCTCAACAATGCAACTAAAGCATTACAACATAAAAGTTTGTTCTCATTATGCCATTCAAATCACAGAAGAAAAAGAAACTAGCATATACCCCTTTGCGAACTACCAAGTATTAAATTAGTATAGTGATGTGTTCCCAAATTAATTTCTAGGAATTCTTCCTAGAAAATACATTGACTTCACAATCGAATTGATTTCAGGAACAACACTGGTAGCAAATATTGCCTGTCAATGAGCATGACCAAGCTCATAGAATTAAAATTACAACTGAAGGAATTAATGGAAGAAGGGTAAATACACACCAACATTTCACCGTGGGGATCCCCAATACTTTTTGTTAAAAATAAAGATGGAGCATTTCCTTTGTGCATAGACTACAAGAAACCCAATAAGGTGACCATGAAAAATAAGTACGTGTTGCCCAAGAATAATGATCTAATTGATCAACTGAGAGGGGTTGTTGTATTTTCCAAAACTGATTTAAGGATTAGTTACCATCATGTCAGAATCAAAGAGGAAGACATTCACAATATTGTATTTAGGACAAGGTATCATCATTATTAGTTTGTAGTAGTGCGTTTCAAGCTTACAAATTCTCCAGCAACCTTTATGTTCCTAATGAATAATGTGCTTAGACCATACTTGAACTTTGTGTTGTTGTTTATGGATGATATCATGGTGCATTCAAAGAATGAAAAGGAGTATGAGGACCACCTATGAGTTGTTCTACAACTACTCAGAGAGCATAAATTATATGCAAAACTCAGCAAGTGTGAGTACTTTCAATTTCAGGTTCATTAGTTGGGTCATGTAATCTCAAAAGGAGTTGTTGTGAATCCAAAAAATATCAAAGTGATAATGGAATGGCCTGTTCCATGGAATGTGATAAAGATCAAATCATTTATGGGGTTGGCTTGCTACTGCCAAAGATTCATTCGAAACTTCTCAAATATTGGGCATCCCATCACTACCTAACAAAGAAAAGGAGTGAAGTTTCAATGGACAACTAAATGTGCAACTATTTTTGAACAGCTAAAAAATTTACTCACTTGTGCACCCATCTTGAGAATAGTTGACCCAGAAAAGGATTTTGTAGTTTACATTGATGCTTGTAAGGAGGGACTTGGTGGAGTCTTGAAGCAAGAAGGCAATGTAATTTTCTATAATCCAGGAAGTTGAATGAGCTTGAAAATAATTACATCACTCATAACTTGGAGTTTGCATTCATTGTGCATGCATTAAAAATGTGGAGGCATTACGTAATAGGAAGGAGGTTTGTGTTAATGACTAATCATGGTGTCTTAAAATACTTGTTTTACCAACCCAAGTTGAATGTCTGGCAGGCAAGGTAATTGGATTTGATTAGTGAATTTGATTTCAAAATTAAGCACTCAGTAGAAGTTTGCAATAGGTTCACCTAACAAACATAAGAACTTGTTTATTTAACATCAAGGTGAATTCAAGAAATTTTGAGGTCTAAAATGGGCCTCCTAAGGAACATTATAAAATAATTGCAGAAATAATAAAATAATATTAGATTGCCTCATCAATTATTGGAAGGAAAAAAGAAAAAACTAGTATTTTCAACTTATTTCACTATGAGTTTACTCAAATTTCAAGTGAAAGTGCTCATTGAATGTGGAATTTAATTTTCCATCCAAGGAGTGCTTATGTTGCATACTTTTAATGGACCCTACTACTAAAAAAATGTGAAATACATGAAAAAACGTGATGCAATCATGTTTTCCTTCATGTATTTCAGAATTTGCATATAGTAGGGTCCATTTAAATTATGCAACATGGGTACTCCTTTGATGAAAAAATTAATTTTTCATCCAACATATGCTCCCACTTGAAACTTGAGTAAAATAGTAGAGAGATAAGTTGAAAATATGAGTTGAAAAAGTAGTTTTTTTTTTCATCTTTTCTACCTTTTTACTCCAAAAATGGTGAATCATCCCCCATGGTTGACATCATCACATTTAATCCTATTGGTTCTTATAAAGTTGATTTTACTGTGCATTTTTGTTTTGAGGTTCATTTTTGACCTCAAAAATTCTCTAATGAGGATTAAATAAGGGTTGATAAATAATGAACATTACAAATATGTGCAGAAGTGTTGACAAGAATAACCAGATGGATAAGTAAGCAGAAGCTACCAACTCAATGATGATTAGATGTTAATATTCAAGAACAAGAAATATGTGCCCAATTCCATGTATTTTGAGGAAGCTTATCATGAATGAATTCCATAAAAGACCATACTCAGGTCACCCTGGATATCAAAAGATGATGAAAACCATGAAGAGGACATGTTTTTAGCTAGGAATGAAGAAAGATATTGTAGAATACCTAGCAAAAAAATTGAAATGTCAAAAAGTGAAGGTATAGTGTAGGAATCCAACCAGACTACTACAACCAATTCCAATTCCGTAATGGAAATGGGAGGTCATATCCATGGACTTCATTATATGATTACCTAATACATCTATACAACACGACGCTATCATGGTGGTAGTGGATAAGTTGAGAAAGGAAGCTCACCTTATAGTTGTTAGGTCTATTCATCAAGTAATAGATATAGCCTAGATCCTCATAAAATAGATAATTGAGTTGCATGGAGTACCCAAAAATATAATATCAAATAGATATACCAAGTTTACTTTGAAATTCTAGAATTCATTGTTTGTTGGTTTTGTAACCCAGCTAGCATTTAGCATAACTTATCATCATCAAACTGATGATCAAATAGAGAGAGTAAATAGGATAATGGAAGACATGCTAAGGATATATGTGATACATCAAGTCAAGGAAGTGGGAAGACTACATACCACTCATAGAATTTGCATACAACAATGGATATCAAGAATGGTTGGGAAAGAATCCCTTTGAGGAACTTTATGGTAGGGAATGCAACACCCATATCAGTTGGGATGATCTAGCAAATAGAGTAATTGTTTGGTTGTATTTGCTAAAATATATGGAGTAGGAGATGATCAAGATTAGGAAAAATTTAAAGGCTACCCAATATAGGTAGAAAAGTTATGTATACTATCAAAGACTACATAAAGATTTTCAAGTGGGAGAACATGTTTATCTCCATATTAAGCCAAAGAAAATCTCATTGAAATGGGTCATGGGCCAAGTTGGAACCTAGGTATAGAACACCATTTCAAATCTTGGATAAAGTGGGGTTAGTGGCCTATAGATTGGTCTTGCCACCCACAATGAAAGAAAAAAAAAAAAATTTCATAATTCCTTGCTTAAGAAATATGTTCAAGATACTAATCATGTTGTTGATTGGTCTATGGTATAGGTTGAACTAGAGGGAGAGTTCCAACCAAAACCACTATGGATCTTGGATTGGAGATAAATCATACTTTGGAATAGAACAATAGAGTAGGTTAAGGTGCAATGGAAGCATTTTGGGCCTAATGAAGTTGCCTAGGAGATGGTTGAGAAAATAAGGATGCAGTACCCATCTTTTGTTTGTTGAATATGTGGATCTAAGAGCCACGTGTGAAATTCATTTTTTTTGTTCCTTACTAATAACAAAATTGAGGACTATGTTCCCTTTAAGGGGTGGGATTTTTCAAGCCCCTCGTAATATTTTCCCCTTGTTTTTGTAATGTAATGATACTTGATATAATAAAATAATGTATTATTGTATATTGGTCTAGAGAGTGGAACCACATATCCATGATCTAAGAGGGAAGAGGAAAGATAAACCCAGGTGGGGTTAGTTAGAACACATAATTAATTTTATGGTGGAAATAATAAGAAACAATAAGAGGAAGAGTCTAAGAGGAACATGAAGAAACGCCTTGAGGAAAAAATAAAAATGAAAATGCACAATAATGTGGGGGTTGTGAACCTCTTCTTAGTGAAGCTCATGAGTAAAGTTACAAATAGTTATCAAATGAGTGAATGGAATTCCCTAAAAGAGGATATTGTGACCAGGAGTGCGGGAAAATTAGGAGGAAATCAGAGTGTGTTCTTGCTAAGGACTGGTTGAGAAATTGCTCAAGGTGCTAGCTAGGGCTAATAAATCACACGCAAAAGAGTGCTTGTTGAGAGAGTTTATAAACCACCCAGGGTTCACCCTTATATTATTTATATATGCACATACATCTCGCGAGCAAACGAAAAGGTATGAAATGACACCATCATGAACAAGTTGGTAGTTTCCATGTGGGAAATGACATGGATGCACAAATGAGCACCACATGGGGACCACATAGGTTCCACATGGTATTCTAGAGTGATGTGGCACTTTATAGTAGGCCAATATTTGAGGGCTTATATATTTTGATCCATGAGTTAAATAGAGATGAAATTTAAACCATTGGAAAGGTCTCGACAAGGAAATCACAATGGTATTGTCCATTTTAAGTTTTGAAAAGTTTGAAAAAGATAAAAATTTAAACCACATTTCCATTATTGGCACCTTGGAGGTCATTTCAACTTAGTAACTTCCCTCTTTCTACATTAATAGTACAATGGGTTGTAGGGGGTATGTTACATATTCCCGGGGGGATAAGACCAATTTCTTGGACAAAAAAACAAGAAAAATAACACTATAATTACAATACCAACAAGAGGAACCAAAATTCAAGAACTTTACTAATAGGCATGTGTAGATGAATTACTAAAAAGCTCAATGAAATTTTAGTACCTAATGCTCCTACCAATTGCATCCACCCTCATGACCGTTCAAATTTTATAGAGTATCCAACCAACTATAAGGAATGAGAGCTAGAAGACTTGACTAGGAGGACCAGGGCCTTCCTTCACATGCATAACATAATTTCAATTACATGGGAATAAATATATCACGAGCAACCTAATGTTACAGTGAAGCCTCTAGAAAATAGCAAGGCAACCCTAGTAATACCAAGAATAAGGGGTAGTTTTCCAAGTTTCTAGTTTAATTATCTGCAATGTCATAACTCATAAACATGTGTGATTGCATGGGGACAGTTGGCAACACCACCCCCCTCGTTAATGTCAACAATGGTGCCAGGGTAATATTCCTTCTCCCCTCCCTCCTTGGGCAAATGATCCAACACCCCAATGGGGTTAAATCAAATAATTTCAAAAAAAAAAATCCTAAATGATATATTTAAAAAAATAAAAGAAAAACATTAAAAGATAATCCCGATCTATACATATTTGAAAATACCAAAATAAAAAAAAAAATAAATTGGTATTACAAAAGAAACATTCGAAAACAACCAGAAAAAGTTTAAAAAATTTTAAAATAAGAAAAAAAAAAATATAATATATATATATATATATCTGGTGTTGTGGTGTGTTGTGTGTGTGTGTGGTGTGTGTAATAAAATAAAAAATAAATTGGCTATTAAACATAGAAACATTCGAAAACAAACGCGAAAAAAGTTTAAAAATTAAAATAAGAAAAATATATATATATATATATAATGTGTGTTGTTGTGTGTGTGTGTTGGTTGTGTGTGTGTGTATCTATATATATATTAGTATTAATATATATATATATATATATATATATATATATTATTATTATATATACATAGTGGAGATGATACCATGGCCCCCCACAACCCCACTACAACCAAACTGGGTAGCTCATGTGGCATCCATGGTAGTGGACCATTGCCGTGGCTCCCATGTGGTTTGCCCAATGAGGCTTGTCATGCGGAAAGAGTTATTTTTGCGGACAAACCTAACCTCCCTAGGAGTCTAAGACTCTCTAGTGACAAACAAACCAAACAAGAGCAATCCTTCTCTAAAAATACATTATTCTATGAGAAACCAAGTGTTTTCCGATCTTACCTTAGGTCCAACGCTTGTTGTAGCAGTCCAGCCTTGCTGATCCAGATGAGCTCCTCCTTCACTTTAAGACCTGCATACACTAACAAAGCAAACGATTACATAACACCTAAATAATTCATAAAACAAAGCATATTCATAACATAGACCAAGGAGTACATGAAATAATTCATTAACAACAAATCATTGAGAAGAATGGACTTATTTGTATTAAGGAAACAAAAAAGGAACCATTACAACCTGAGCCTTGGTGTTGTGCAAGCTCCTCCCAGGGTCCCACAAGAGATTTCCTCTACTTTGACAAGCTCACCCACTCCCAATATGGCAACAAGGAAGGATAGTGATCTCTCCTCACAAGTCAACAATGGAAGTCCTAATTCCAGCAGCATTTACCCTTTAGAATGTTCAACTTTCAACCTCCCCTCTTTGGCCCAATGCATGTATTTATAGTATTCTAGAGGAAGTTATTCAGTTCCAACATCAATGGGATACTCCCTCTTTTGGATGGGGTAGCTCCTCTCTTGATGGGATAAGTTCCTCTACCATAGGGATGCATGAACCATCTGGAGGCGCTCAATACACGTCAAACACTCTTCTAGAAGCTCTAGAAGTGACCACAAGTAACTTTTTTAAGATGAAACTCGCGCCTTTTGACCTTTACAGGGTACGCACCCATCCCTTGACTTACAGAGCGTACAAGTACACAGGTACAATGAGCTTGGGATGCGTACACGCAGGCATGGTAGAGAGAACCTGCGTACCTAGAGATAAACATGTTTTTTAATGACTTTCTCTCTTT